>JABUQX010003353.1:0-2500 GCA_015478945.1 Trachelipus rathkii | reverse complement strand
GTCTAATCAGAGCATTATATATATATATATATATATATATATATATATATATATATATATATAATATATATATATATATATATATATATATATATATATATATATATATATATATATATATATATATATATATATATATATATATATATATATATATATATATATATCCTCCAGTGGGTAAAGTCCAGAGGCTTACGAAATTCCATTTGAGATTTTTACAAATTGAAAACCAAAGCTAAATTAAAGCTTGACATGCTCCGATACACAGTGATTGAAATTGTGCAAATCAAAGTAAGTTTTCAAAATAAATAAATGGAGTGTGTTCCAGAATTTACCAGCGGAGTACATGTAAGATTGAGCATAGCTGTTAAGTGTGGGGTAAGAGTGTTGGAGTGAGAAGGGATGAGTGCAAACTGAGGAGTAGGAACTCTCCAAAAAGAAGGAGGTGCATGACTATAAAATTCAGTAGATCAATGTAAATTATAATGACAATAGAATAAGGAGAGTGATGAAACAGTTCGATAGTTAGAAAGATTGGAGAGAGTTAGTGAAGGTAGGAGAGTTAACGAGTTGACAAGCCCTAGAATAAACTTTATTAAGAAGAGGAATGTGTTAGGAACCACCCCAGATATGTGATTCATACTCTATACAAGGCCAAATAACCCCCCTATGCAGAACTAGCAACTGGGGTGGCGAGAAGAATTTCCGAAGACGCTGAAGAACACCTAATTTCCTAGAAACTTGTTAGAAAGAACAGAATGCGGTCCTCTAAGAAAGAACACGAGGAAAGAAAATGTCAAGCATATTAAGAACAAAAGGAGGTTAGAGTTGTGGTTTCAAAAAAGGAATATTATAGTTGTGTGGAAGATTATATTAAGTAGTAGATGAAGCTGAGTTACTGAAACATTGAAAACAACCATGTTTTCTTTAACACAATTATAGGTACGAGAAAGATCAGACTAACATTTCTTGAAAGGCAACTTCAAATATCTATTGAGAATATTTCACAATTTGGTAATTCATGGCTTCTATTTCTCACCCACCAAAACCTAAGCAGTATTATTTAGAGAAAAGGGAGTCGAAGAACCTGCCACCTTCCTCCCGCGAACCTAACCTTATATGTCCACCTATTCCTGTAACTTCACAAGTCAAATTTCTAGGACTCATTCTAGATGACTATCTAACATACACACCGCACATTAAACAACTGAAAACGATTTGTCATCGCGGTCTTGACTTATTACGTCATCTCGTCTCAAAATCTTGGGATGCTGATCGCAAGTCAATTTTACGTCTCAACACAACCCTGTTCCGATCGAAGTTTGACCGTACTGTGGCTGCGTAGTATATGGTCATGCTTCCCCAACTCTACTACACCTGTTAGATCCCATCCAAAACAAGGCGATCCGTATCTCCACTGGAGCCTTCCGATCGTCCCCCGGGTGAGCCTTGAAGTTGAATCCAATATGATGCCACTCTCTCTTCGAAGGAAATACATCATGTTCACAAGTTATCTTCGCTTCCAAACCCCAATACTGTCTGCTCTGACACCGATTCTGTGGGAGATACCTCTGAATCCTAACTACAGGCAATTTGCAAGCACAGTTTATAACATCCTTAACTTCTTCAAAAAAAAGATGCTACCTTTCTCTTATGACGAAGAGTATACACCTTGGCTATTTCCTGATTCCACCATTTGCCTGGTCCAGACCACTCTCTCCAAATCTAGCCACCCTGCTCCCTTGTAAAAGGCATCATTCCTATCTCGTTCCGCAGTTCACGGTGGATTTGCTCGAGTGTTTACTGACGGCTCTAAAACAGGGGACAGTGTGGGTGAGTCTGTTGTATTTCCTGACCACAACCACCCCCAGACCATCCCCCCTCATGCTTTAATATTTACTGCAGAATTAATGGGTATAATAATTGCTCTTTCTCGAATTCTACTCCTTAATCAAGGCCACTTCTATGTCATTTACACAGATTCATTCAGCGCACTCCAGGCGCTTAAACCCCCTTATACTAAAAACACAATGGTATCCGCTGTACAACAATTTCTACGGCTGGTCCACTCCCGTAAGAAACAAATTATACTGTGTTAGACGCCCTCTCATGTAGAGGTAACTAGCAATGAAATCGCCGAGAGAGAGAGAGAGAGGCCAAAATGGCCGCCTCTTCGTTTCGGAGCTGTTCCAGGTACCTCCCAGATGCTATTCGACAAGGTCTTTCCCATCAACTGATTATTATCCTGCTCTCCGACAAGGCTTTACATAGTGCTGCACGAGTGATCAGCGGTAAGCAGAACTTAGAAAAATAAAGCCGAAAATTGGTGAGTGGTTTTCCTCTTACCCACGAAAGCGCTTACACGAGGTGATACTTGCACGCCTCCGTATTGGCAACACCAATATCAATCACAGCCCCTATAGCGACGGGACGAAAACGCGAAAGCGTTTCACGATAAATGGTATAACACCCAAACCTGAAACTGGTTCAGCGGCTACCG
>JABUQX010003352.1:45000-47471 GCA_015478945.1 Trachelipus rathkii | reverse complement strand
CAGTGTACTTCGTTCAGTTGTTTGAACCGTTTCGCATTTATCATTGAAACGCTTTCGCGTTTTTCATTATACCGCTTCAATATATATATATATATATATATATACAGTATATATAAATACGACTATATATCTATATATATGTCAATTTAACAAAACGAAATGCAAATATCAATTTATATATATATATATATATATATATATATATATATATATATATATATATATATATATATATATATATATATATATATTTAAATATATATATACAACATAAATATATATATATATATACATATATATATTTATATATATATATATATATATATATATATATATATATATATATATATATATACAGTATATATATATATATATATATATATATATATATATATATATATATATATATAATATATATATATATATATATATATATATATATATATATTTAAAAAGTTCACACCTCACGGGCAAAGCCCTATTCTAGGAGGGGAACTTTTCTAAGTAATTGCTACCTAGGATCCGGACTAGCGATCCAACCCGGGCCCTTACCATGCGACTCTGTCGCTCTACCGATTGAGCCACGGTAGGGACTATATCATCCGACCTAATCCAACCAGGCCTAACCGGATGTAACGTTGACCTAAGCGAATCAGGCCTAACTAGATGTACCGTTGCTATAGAGAGGTAAAAGATACAACGTGAAATAAAAATTAAAAAATAAATATTGAAAACAAAACAAAAAAAAGTTATAAGCCGAAAGAAAATAATCTAAAAATCACCGAAATAGTTTAATTCTAAATATCTAAATATCTAAATTCTAAGTATCTAAAAAAATTAATTAAGGTTGGAGGGTCCGAATACCTACTTCTTAATATTTAGAAAATTCCAACTACATAGAGTTGGAGAGTTTGGAGATACTTTAAATATCTAGAAATCTCTAATAAGAGCTAGATGATCCGAGTACTCCATTTAAATATCTAGAATATTCTAATTAGAGTTAAATTGCTCTAGTACTCTATTTAAATAACAAGAAATTATACACTGAGTTGAGAGTTCTAGTATCTATTTTAAATATCTTGAAAATTCTAGCCAAAGTTGCGCGCTCTAGTATCTATTTTAAGTATCTTGAAAATTCTAGCAAATGTCCAGCAAATTGTAAATAGAGTTAGTGAGATAGTTACATAACTTTATTTACATATCTATGAAATTATGTCTAGAGTTATAGAGTTTGAGTGCCTATTTCAGATATCTAGAAAATTAAAGCCAAAGTTGGGCTGTTCGAAGACTATTTAAATATCTAGAAAATTCTACATAGATTTGGATGATTTGAGTACTTTGTCTAATATCTAAAATGATCTAAAAAAATGCTAGAGCTTTCAAATGAATACTATAAATATCCATAAATTTTAATGTTAGTGCGTCGAGTACTCTATTTTAATATCTAGATTATTCTAACAAGTTAGGACGTCCGAGTACTCTAAATATATAGAAAATTCTAAGTTAGAGTTCGAATATTTTACTTTAGTATTCATCTCAATGCATTACAGCCAGCAAAAAATCTTGAAAATTACAGCTATTTGTTAAAGCAAAAAAGGTGGAAACCTCCAACTTCAAACCATCTTTCTTTTGTAGGTCCTTCCATTTCATGAAAAGATAAATCCCATAGTTGATATCTGCAGGAAACTTCAGGAGAAGCTTCTTGTGGTTGTATTGTTGTAATAATCGAAAACTATTAGCAAATATTCTAAAAATTGTGAGTGAAAAAATGAGTTAAGAATACCGATTGTGTATGTTCTTAGGAATGGCTAAGAAAAAATAAAAGTATGTTTTGTTGTATTGGGTTCAAGAAGTTAACAGGCTTCTGTGTATAAGTGTGTGTGTGTGTGTGTGTGTGTGTGTGTGTGTGTGTGTGTGTGTGTGTCTGTGTGTGTGTGTATGTTTGATTTTCACTTTTGGGTTTATTTGCAATATTGAACTAAGACCTATGCATCACCACTAGCCGTCTCTCTATAAATACGCCACCTTCTCTCTTATCGATAAATCAATTTTAATTCCTCTCAAACAGCCCATTCCTGCACTAAGCGTATTTTCTGGCACTTTATTCGAACAACTTGAGAGTGTTTGTGTCCTTCTACTCTATCTATCACTGGAGAGACTGTTTTGAATTGAAGATGCTTCGGCCTCTGCCAATAAGATAGGAGCTGTCGTCGCTGATGGGAGGAACAGATTTATATCTTCTTCGTCAAAATTTTTATCTCCTCAAAATCCATGGTTTGATCGTGCTTGTTCTTGTGTCAATCAGGTTAATGACAGTGCGTGTCAGGAGTGGAAACATTTTCGTTCTCCTATCTCTCGCTAATTTTCATCCAGCTCGGAAAAGTTCCAGGGATACAATTCGACCAGCAAAGCGAGTTTTCATAAAACAAAAGTCCGCTGACCTCCTTGGTTCTCCTACTGAAAAATCTTTC
>JABUQX010003352.1:30000-35000 GCA_015478945.1 Trachelipus rathkii | reverse complement strand
ATTTTTTTTGGTATTTACTATGATTTCAAATTAAAATTGAGGCCAAATTATAATTTTTCCGAGTTTTTAACATAAAAATATTCGAAATTTGATATATCAAACGAATTCGGAAAAGGAAATAAATATAATTGTTAAAATATTAATGTATTTATTTATTTAAAGTAAATATCTTCAAGAAAATCAAATATTTTCCGAAATCTCTTTTCAAAATTATTTATTTAATTGAATATATATATATATATATATATATATATATATATATATATATATATATATATATATATATATATATATATATATATATATATATATATATATATATATATATATATATATATATATATATATATACATATATATATATATATATATATATATATATATATATATATATATATATATATATATATATATATATATATATATATATATATATATATATATATATATATAATATATATATATATATATATATATATATATATATATATATATATATATATATATATATATATATATATATATAGTATAGTATAAGGCCTTAAATATTAATATCAATAAAACTGCAAGAATATATTTAAAAGTATTTACATGGTCTTCATAAGATGTTTGTAAACGTGAGCTTTCGATCCTTATTTTATCTGGATCCTCTTCGGACGTTGTTATTTGAAGACTAAATAAAATTTAATGAAATTTTGTAAATTTATGTAATATTGTTAAAATGAGAAGTAGTTTAGATTTAGTAATTTGATTTTATATTTCTTGAAAAAAGGTGTGGTGGAAAGAATATTGTTAAGTGTGGGATCAAATGTATATTCTCCTTTTTGTATGTTAAAATTAGGAAGATTTTTTATGCATAGTGATTCTATGAGTTTGCGTTTGGTGGGGTCGAGTACCTGTAGGATGGGGCGCATATTATTGATGTTGATGTTATGGTTGAGATTGGATCTATGTGTGGTAAGAGCGGAGTTTTGAGAGTCATAAGAAAGATCATGTTTATGTTGATAGAGTCTTCTTTTGAAGTCATTTGTTTCGCCTATGTAATGTGAAGTGCATTGATAGCATGGGATTTTGTATATGCATTGTGAGATGTTATTTTGTATATGAGTGGGTGGTTTGAAGATTCTTTTTAGAGACGAGGTGTTAGAGGAGGTTAGTCGTAATGTTGAGGGTAAAGTTTTAAGGATTTGATGATGTGGTATGTGAGGAATGGGTAAATAGGTGAGAGAGTGTGTGTTGGTCTCGGTGGTAGGGTTGTAGAATTTATTTTTTTGCTTTTTTAAGTGATCTTTTGATTGTGTAGGTACCAGAAAAGATACTATCCGACAATGGAAGAGAATTTCAAAACGAAACAATGGAAGAAATGTGTGAGATGTTCAATATCAAATTACTAGCAACAGCAGCGGAGAGTCCATGGAGTAATGGGAAGTGTGAAAGGATGGTAGGTTTACTTAAAGAAAACATCAAAAAATTGCAAGAAGACGGGTACCAATATAGAAACTTGTGTTAGAGGCGGTCGGTGTATGGAAGAAATAATATGCCGAACAAAGGGGATACTCAGCAGATAACTTAGTATTTGGTTGGCATAGGGGAGGGGCAGTGCCTCAATGGGATACGGATGGTACAGAGGAATGGGAAGAACAAGTAGTGGTAGAAAATGCAAAATATAGAAGAAGAGCATGGAGAGAAGTGATGAGTCACCAAACAGAAATAAAAATTAAAAGAGCAATAAATAGCAATATGAGGGAAGAAAATATCGAAGGCATAAAGATAGGAGAATGGATATACTATAAGAGAGAAAACGATAAAAGATGGAATGGACCTGGGAAAGTCATAGCGATAGATGGAAAAACTGTAATAGTGAAGCAGGGAGGGAGGTTCTATTAGATGCACACAAAGAGTTCATATCAATAGAGTACGAAGAGCAGAAAGTGGAGAAAAAATATAAATGAAAATAGAAGAAGAAGAAGAAAAAGAAGAAGAAAAAGAAGAAAAAGAAGAAAAAGAAGAAAAAAAAAAAAGAAAAAAAAAAAAGAAAAAAAAAAAAAAAAAAAAAGAAAGAAAAAAAAGAAGAAAAAAAAGAAGAAGAAAAAAAGAAGAAAAAAAAGAAGAAAAAAGAAGAAAAAAAAGAAGAAAAAAAAGAAGAAAAAAAGAAAGAAAAAAAGAAAAAAAGAAAAAAGAAGAAAAAAAGAAAGAGAAAAAAGAAGAAAAGAAAGAAGAAAAAAGAAGAAGAAAAAGAAGAAAGAAAAAGAAGAAGAAAAAAAAGAAGAAAAAGAAGAAAGAAAAAGAAAAGAAAAAGAAAAAAAAGAAAAAGAAAAAGAAAAAGAAAAAAAGAAAAAGAAAAAGAAAAAGGAAAAGGAAAAGAAGAAGAAGAAGAAGAAGAAGAAAGAAGAAGAAGAAGAAGAAAGAAGAAGAAGAAGAAGAAGAAAGAAGCAGAAGAAAGAAGAAAGAAGAATAAGAAAGAAGAAGAAGAAGAAGAAGAAGAAAATGGGACGGAGATGGAGATGATGACAGTGAAATTTATGGTAGAGCAACAGTAGACGAACAGGAAGAAGAAGGACATATAGATATGAAAGGATTTGAGTAGACTAAAGAAGGGAGAAAGGTGGAAGATGGTTGAAAAGAAAACCGGTCAAGAGAAAAGAATAGAGACAATGAGTAGAGCAGTTAAAGTAAATAGTAAAAAATGGAGTCAGTGTTATAATACGAAGGATTTGAATGATGACTATAACTTGGACCATCTAAGGAATTTGAAAATCATAGACAAGTCAGGATGAAGAATCCTACTAGTTAACGTAAGCCCAATATAGAGGTAATCAAGCAAAAAGAAAGTGAGATACAGAATTAAGAGAAAATGAAGTAATGGTAGAGAGTGAGGGTAAAAAAGGATTAAACACAAGATGGGTCATAACATAAAAATAAAAAGATGGAGCAAAGTATTCTAACGCCAGACTTGTAATAAGATGATTTGAAGAAAAGGGAAATAAGGCACCTACATGTGCAGCCGAAGCACTTATAAACTCTAGCATCATTAAAAAGAAATAGTTGGGAAATGTAAGTCTATAGACATAAAAGCGGCGTACTTACAAGGAAACAGATTAGAAAGAGACGTATTCGTAAAACCACCCAAAGAGGCAAAACACAAGTAAGATATGGAAGTTAAGAAAAGCGGTATATGGATTAAAGGATGCTGCAAGGGTGTGATATTATAGTTTGCAGAAGATATTTCAGGATTTAGGAGGAATATGTAGTAAATTAGAACCTTCCATATTTACTTTTAAGAGAAGCTTTACAAGCTAAGAGGGATAATGGTCTGTCACGTAGATGATCTGTGTTCATGGGGAACAAAAAACATTTGAGTTACAAATCATAAACAAGTTAAAGGAGAGTTTGGAGTCAAGAGTTTAAGGAATTTAAGTACATAGGGGTTCAAATACATAATAGAGGTAACAACATTATACTTGAACAAGATAATTATAGAAAAACGTTAATAATGCCAAACAAGAAACTATATAATGGGAACGGGATTTGGACGAAAGAGAAAAAACAGAATATAGATCAGGGGTGGGACAATTAAATTGGTTAGGGCAACAAACCAGATCGGATAAATTATCAGGTTAGTGTTTGGGAAAAAAATGAAGAGTGGAACCACTAGTTATTGAGAAGGAAACTCATAAAAATTATGGAGAAAACAAAGGCTGAAGATGGACAACTAAGGCTAGGGAAATTAAAATTAGAAAGGGATTTGACAATAAAAGTATTTGCAGATGCTTCTTTTAATGGAGTAGGAACAT
The DNA here is from genome assembly GCA_015478945.1 of Trachelipus rathkii. Taxonomy (NCBI): domain Eukaryota; kingdom Metazoa; phylum Arthropoda; class Malacostraca; order Isopoda; family Trachelipodidae; genus Trachelipus; species Trachelipus rathkii. The sequence goes on along the minus strand of JABUQX010003352.1, from coordinate 31,206 downwards.
GAGAGTCACAAAAAGGATATATAGTTACAATAGAAGACAGTTTGGGACATAAAATACCCATAATATGGAAATCAAAGGTAGCAAATAGATCACCGTTAGAGGCAGAAGCAATGGGGTTATGTGATGGGATGGAAATGGGAATATACGTTAAAAAGATAGGGGAAGAATTAACGGGGGAGGTACATACAAAACTAATAGGGTATTCTGACAGTAAATCCTTAGAAAGCTCTGTTAAGTCCCACACAAATGTCCAGAGTCGGAGATTAAGAGTTGATTTAGCTGTTATAAAAGAATAATTGATGATATTTGTTGGATAAATGGAAAGGAACAAATAGCGGATGGATTGACAAAAGAGAATGGGAATAATAGGAGTCCGTATGAGTATTTGAAGGAGTAACATTCTTCACCAACACAAAATCAATCATACTTTTCACTTCGATACCATCTCTACCTGCACCAACTCTAGTATATATGAATACTCTTGTTTTTAAAGAAAGTATGACATACACACATACATCTCTCCCCACAGAAATCAATAACCTTCCAACCATTCTCATTTTCTCCCGACACTCCAAAGCCACCTTTTATACCATCCCTTTTTTGATTACCTATCGAACCATTTAGGTCACCCAAAACAATCAATCAAACTCCTACTCACCCCATCCAAAACATTATTCAGATTATCCCAGAAAATCGCACTCTCTTCAACATTTCCCTAAGATGGACCATATATCACAACCACACATACCTTGACCTTTTCAAACTTGAATTTAACCATTAGAATTCTAGTACTCACACAAACAAAATCTACCATAGCTCTGTACCACAGGTCACTCATCAGAAATGCAACTCCTTCTCTCCTCCTCTCATTCATTTCCACACCAGCACATACACATTTCACACAACACCACTCATTTTCATGTTTTCTTTCATCTTTGTTTCAGTCACAGCGATCAAATCAAATTTGCCCTTTCTAAATACATCCATCACCTCTCTCCTCTTCTCCTCAACATTTATTCCTCTCACATTTCATGTACCCTTATGATTCATACATTTTCGCCGAAAGAAAGAAGACCCTTACGGGGATCACGAACTTCTCCGAGGCATGCATTAGCATTCCTGGCAAAAGATAAGTGGTAGTGGGCTGCCAACCCAACTACCACTGTCCCTTTAGTCACCTTCTACGACACTCAGGACATACGATGT
>JABUQX010003352.1:5000-7500 GCA_015478945.1 Trachelipus rathkii | reverse complement strand
ACCCAAATACCAAGAGCGGGGGTTCCGGAGACATTCCCCGAGGGGGGGATTAGTCCCCCCCGTCGTCCACCGGGAGCGAGAGACCCCGACTCCTGCCATTCTTTGCGGTTTACCCTTGGGCATTCCTTTAGTTAAAAAAAAAAATATTTACTTCAAAAAAGTTAATCCCATCCTTAGAATTTTCCGCCGATTCCAAATATATAATTTGTTTTACTGTACGAACCTGCCGTCTCTCTAGCTACATACTGTGAGCATTAAAAAAAATCTGACCATCTATATATATATATATAATATATATATATTATATTATATATATATATATATATAATATATTATAATATATATTATATATATATATATATATAATATATATATAATATATATATTATATACACACACACACACAATATTTACGTTGAAATAAACTAAAAAATTAAATAAAATGAATTGGAAAATTAATCAAATTTGAAGCACAAAAAATAAAAAAAAGTAAGTTCTTTTTATAGAAATCGAATTTTTAATTTTAATTTTGCTATAAAAATTATTACCAACCTTTCCAATACTAAATTATTTTGAGGACCATGTATTACTTAAGGTCATATATATATATATATAATATATATATATATATATATATATATAATATATTTATATATATATATATATATATATATAATATATATTTATATATATATATATATATATATTGTATATTTCATATATATATATATAATATATATATATATATATATAATAATATAATAGATATATATATAATTTATATATATATATATATAATATATATATATATATATATAATATATAATATTATAATATATAATATATATATATTATATTATATATATATTTATATATATATAAATATTATATATATATATATATATATATAATATATTATATATATGTAGCTATATTAATATTCTATATATGTATATATATATATATATATATATATATATATTGATGGTAGGACACACTAAACGTGTCAGAAGTTATAGAAGAAAAAAACCCACAAAATATAAGTTTATAAAATTTATTTAAATAGGACGTTTCGTGAACGTGACTGTCCACTTCACTAAGCTAATTATGACCACAGTATGACTTAAATGCATTAAAATTAAAAAATATTACTTATTTTAGAAAATCTATAAAATTTTGTAAAAATAAATGTTAAAAATTAATAACATGGTGAAGTTACTTAATATAAAAAGTCATTAAATATATTCCAACCAAAATTAAAATCACTACTAAAAATTATAATAGTATCCGCTCTATTGCCTTCTCAAAAAGAAACACAGATAATGCTCAACATGCTTGCATTTACAAAATTGATTGCTCTCAATGTGATAGTTGCTATATTGGAGAAACTGCGGATTTTAAAAGAATTGATTAGCATAAATATGATCTACAAATTGATTCAGTAAACTCTTCCTTGGTCTAACACAGAGCCTCAACCGGACACTTTATAAATCTTAAGAACTATGCCCCTATTATTAATATAAATAACACCTAGAAAAGAAAATTCGGTGAGAGTTTTTATATTAACAACTACAAAAATTTCAACAAAGTTAGAGGTGATTATGGAATTGACTTGTTTTTGAATAACTTATTAAATAAATTTCGGATTTTTCCAAGGATGCCAACTTCAAAAATTATTTAAAAAAAAAAATCAAATATTTATGAAAATTCGGGTCATGTTAATTTTTTCTTACGTTCTTTGGTGAAGTTTTGTTAATAATGAAAAAGTAAAATTTACTCTATGAAAGAGAAGATAAGTTATTCAATATTTACAGTATTGGTGAAGCTCGATAAATTTTTAATTCTTTTCTTTTTAATTTTTATTTATATTTTAAGTATTTTTAAACAATTTTTTTTAATTATTAACTGTATTGGTGCTAAAAAAAATGTTCAAGATTGTTCTTCAATATTTTAATTATTGTTATTTATGTTTCTTATGGTATTTAATTACATTACATTAAAACAAAGAGGAATTAAATATTTGTCAACCAGTGTGTGTTAATTTCAATAACAACTTGCGGGAGGTAACATAAATCATTATTTTTAATTTGAAATTTGATTAACTTAGGTTAGGTTACTTTATGTAACGTTATGATTAAGTCAGGTTAGGTTAGGTTAGAGTTATTAGCCGTTAGGTTAGGTTAGGTTAGGTTAGGTTAGGTTGGGTTAGGCTAAGTTAAATTAGGTTAGGTAAGGTTACATAGATTAGATTATGGGTAGATTAGAGGTTATATTGCATTAGATTAGGAAAGTTTAATTTATTTCACAGGTTTGTGCTAATTAATCCAATATGCTTTGGTGAACAAAACATGACGCTGAAAAGTATGTGGAGTTTTTTTAATATAAAAACTAAAAACAAAAAGGAATTGAAATAAAGTGATTGAATAATTTAATTTCCAAGTAAGCGTGGAGTATAAGAAATGCAAGGAAAAAATCTATTTGAAATAATATTAAAGGATAT
>JABUQX010003351.1:17500-26013 GCA_015478945.1 Trachelipus rathkii | reverse complement strand
AAGAGAGAGATTTTTAAGAGCAAGCACCTATTATAAGAGGATGGTAATTAGAAAATCCATATTTGAAAATATGTTTTTATTCAACATCAAGTAAAATAGTAATGAAAGTATAAAATTGCAAAAGTCCCTTTGTTGAGATACTCTCTCTTCGTAGGCGAATTGGTAGTCACAGCCTTTTTCAGCGCGTTTTCCACAATTGCCTCTGACTCTTCGTTTAGTGCGAAAATTTGTGATCGAAATTCCGAAGTCGCAGCCTTTTCCCCGCCATGAAAGTTTATCTCTCTTGCCGTGGAGGATTTCCTGGAGAGAGTACTTGATGAGATTTTCTCTGATCTTAATAATTGATCTGACTCTATATCTGACTGACTGAAGAGTACAGAATATCTCAAAATGACGGGTTTATATAGATTTCACTTTGACTTATGCTAAAATTTGCTCGCGCAAATCTTAGCAAATAAGTACGAACATAAATTAAATGTTTACAAAGTTATAAATGGAGTGCTCATGACGACCTATGCAATAAACACCGAATTAAACAGGATAGTATAAAAATTCAGAATAAATAACTAAAATACATAAAATTAAAGAACTTTCAAATGCAAGCATATTTAATTATGTCCAAAGACATAAGTAAACATACAAACATATGAAGGCAAAAATAGTATACATGAAATTTGAAGAATATTCAAATACGAGCATAACTTGTTACATCCGAAGATCTAAACAAATATATACAAGTATTTGAATACATATAAATACAATAATGTTAATATACAGAAAATAAAAAGTGCATTTAAACACAAGCATATTTTGGTTATATCCGTTAGATATAAACAAACATACAAACATTTAAAAGCATCTAAGTACGAAACTGTTAATACAATAATAATTATTGATATGAAACAATTGAATTATTCACAAGTTAAATAGGCCACATTGATCGAACCATTAAATCCAAGGAAAGGTCCAGTTATAAGACGTTTCTAACGTATCCATGATTTTGACCAATGCGCAGTAGTTTTTTCAAGTTGTAGTTACGAAAGAACATTGCTGACATATGTTGAAGACGAAGTTGCTTGAAGTTTATGGTTCCTTAATTTGAAAAATTTCTTCATACATTAAAGGGAAGTCACAGAACATTTAGAATTTGAAAAGAATAAAGTTCGTAGTGAATTCAAAAATGAATTTGCCCATAATCCAAACTTAAAATGATGAAAGAAATCAATACCGTAAAGGAAGTTACATGTAGAGGCGAAGTTGCTTAAAATTTAGGTCCTTTATTTGGAAAACTTTCTTCATACATAAAAAGGGAGCGGTCACAGAACCATTTAGAATTCAAAAAGGAATCAAAGTTCGTAGTGGAATTCAAAAATGAGTTTCTGCCCATAATCCAAACCTAAATGATGAAAGAAATCCATACCGGAAAAAGGACGTTTGCTATGTCTAACGATGAATCCTCGAACTGTTAGAGTTGTGAAAGATGAAGACCATAAATCCAAAATTAATTAAAAAATGAAAAATTGGAAGTTCTTATCGATATCGTTTTCTTGAGTCATCTTCTAGGGTGTTCTGATTGGGATTTTAGTATAATTGCGTTTTTTTTCTTTTTCTTCATTTTGTTTGTTTTTCAGAAAGGCGTTGATTGAAGTTCTGGTGTTCAACTCCGGGTTCACCAATTATATACGGGTAAGAAACTTGCTAAAATGGTGGCTTATTTTAAGAGCAAGCACCCTATATAAGGGGTGGTTATTTAGAAATCCATATTTGAAATATGTTTTTATCCAAAACATAAGTAAAATATGTTAATGAAAGTATCAAAAGTTGCAAAAAGTCCTTCTGTTGAGATAAATCTCTTTCGTAGCGAATTGGTAGACACAGCCTTATCCAGCGCGTTTTCGCACAATGCCCTCTGACCTCTTCGGTTTAGTGCGAAAATTTGTGATCGAAATTCCAGGTCCGGCCCCAAAAGCCTTTCTTGAATTTACCTCTCTTGCCGGGAGGATTCCTGGAGAGAGTATCTTGATGGAGATTTTTCTTCTGATTTCTTATATATGATCTGACTCTATATTGACTGACTATCTGACTGAAGAGTATCTCAAATGACGGGTTTATATATATTTTCAATTTGACTTATGCTAAAATTTTGCTCGCACAAATCTTAGCATAAGTACGAACATAAATTAAAATGTTTACAAAGTTATAATGGAGTGCTACATATATATATATATATATATATATATATATATATATATATATATATATATATTTTATATATAGACATATATTATATATATATTATATATATATATATATATATATATATATATATATATATATATATATATATATATATATATATATATTGTTTATTGTATCCTATTATATATATATATAATATATAAGTAGTTGCGGAAACGTCCCGGACGATGACCACCCTTTTCGATATGAAGGAATAGAGATATTCTTTCTTCAAAACTTGGAATATAATGTTGTATTGGATAAGCGGACGAATCCGATGTAAATTTCAAGTCTGTAGGATGTATATAGAGGGGGGTCGCCCCCGAGGGTGAACGCCGATATAGCGGTTACGTCTTTGTTGCTTGATCTGAGCGACCGAAATTAGGCCTAAATAGCATTAGGTTCGAGTGTGATGACGTAATCTCGTCGTAGACGAGATTACGTCCGCGCGCGAGAGCGCGCGCGCGTGCGCATACACATAACACATACCCATTATTATTATTCATTATTATTATTATTATTATTACGTCGAGAAGTGTTTCCGGAGGAGGAAACACTTCTGAGTTGTTTTTTAAACCCTTCTGCGTGTCCTTCAGCCTCTGCACTGCCTCACACCGCACCGCACCGTACCGCACCGCGCTGTATGCACAGCTCCGCCCTCTGATATGTAGAATAGAGCTTCGCTATCAACCCTGGTATAATATGATTTGTGTGTGATTAAACTGATCCTGCGATTTGGTGACGCGTAGGTTCACCCCTAAGGGGTGTTGCCCCCTTAGCGCCAAGGTCAAATTCGTCCTGAAAACCCTGTTAGGCTTAACGTATCGGGATAAAATTTGGATGTGAGCTATATGATGACGTAATCTCGTCGGAGACGAGATTACGTTTCTCTGCGTCCCCCACTCCATAATGTGGGTACCTCCCCCTCTAGAAAATTAAAACTGATCGTAGAAGACTGAAACTTGGAGAAAGGATGGAGGATTCGGAGTCGGAGACGGAGATGGAGGCGGATTCGATTTCGGAGTCCAGAAGACCCGGGAGGGGTCTCAGTTTGAAAAAAGAAGAGGAAATGCATGGAATGCAAAACAGAGGAAGGAGGAGGAAAGAAGAAAGGAAGAATGAGGAATGAGGAAGGAGGAGTCTGAGGAGTAGGCAAAGACAAAGGTTCTGGAGCTGCTCGGTGTCTAGTTATTAAATATTTGTGTAATGATACAATATCGGTGTCTTTATATATGTTATTGGATCTGTAATTTCGAAAATAATGGTTTCATAAGAACCATCAAGAAATAATAAAAAAAAATAAATAAATAAAATTTCCGAATCTTTTTGTTTATAACGTAAAAATTCACGTTTTTACATACCCTATATCATTAAATCAGTAAATCAAACCACCATCCACCCACTATTCTGGCCATCCTTCTGTTGATCTATTGATCTATTTGATCTATTGATTCAAGTCACAATTTCGAGTAGTATTTTGGATTAAGACATTAACATAAATCAAGTTTCCTTTATACATAAGATTCAAACAATATAATGCTGACGTAAACAAAGTTTTTCACATAATAACCGCGTATTAGCATCATCTGAACTAAGAAATAATGTACATACGACAAACTAACTCAATCTAAACAGGAATAAACGTTCAAACATTAACAAAGTTTTCACACTAACAACAGTAAAGTAACTAACATAGCATCCAAAAACGTAACTTATTCACCACTGGTCCAAGCATATCTAACATAACATGTTAATTTACACTTAACTGGTAATATTTAACTAAAAATTATCACAACATTGGTTAATTTATCATACAGAGCAGGGAAAGTATGCTAACGTAACAAAGTTTTCCTATTAATACAGCTAACATGATTGTAACATGAACTAAAAATAAAATATACATCGACAAACCTGAACACATCTTAAGCAAGAATAAACTCCTAACATTAACAAAGGTCCACTACTTAAACCACCAAGTAAAGTCACTAACAAGACTCCAAAAACATATCATTCATACTTCATCAAATGATATCTTCAAAACATGACAATGTTACATTTTTAACATTACATGTATTATTTAACAAAAAATTTAGCATAACCCTGTAACATAACCAGCATAATACCTAATGAGTAAAGAACAACAAGTAACAGTTTTACTCTCTGTATCAAGCTAAACTATGAGCATAAGTACTTAAGCACACAACAACCAGACGATAAAACAGCATCATCATCATGTAGTCAATAAATCAAGACATACGATGGAAGTAAAACAAGTTTCATTTTTATAAAACAATATAATCTTTCCATTGAAAAGAGTGTATATAAAGACAATAAAAAACATATAATACATAAAAATATAAGTTTATTTTAAATATATTAATTCATCTGATCAGCGAACATAGGATTCAAGTTGGGTAAGCCCTATATTCTCTCTAAAGATTCAACCATCCTTTGATAGGACTGTAAGTATAAATGCCTTCAGCAACACTAAACCATTTTTCGGTATAATTTTGATTCAGCAGCACTCATTCTCATCATAAAGAAAGAAGTAAACTTCATCCAAAACTGATAGTTATAACGCACTCTTCCTGTATACTGTATTAATACGGGAAACCATATGTTTCGGTGTAAATGTCATAGATTACACCATGTGCTATATGTATTAAGTCCTCAGGTATGTCAACATCGTTAAGATGTATGTTAATTCGTTTTTTATTTTAGGCAATGCTGTAATATTTTCAGATGGTCCGAACTGTGAAACCTATGCAACGGTAGCATCTGAAGGCAGCACAATCGATGGGTTTCAATTAGTTGCGTACATCAAAGGGTTTTTAATACCGTCACAATGATGAAGAACACAACTTCTATTCTATTATAACCTCTCACACGGTCCTCTGATAGATATTTCACTACTCGTCGAACCATTGGATAACATACCCTTATCCTTTAGCCATGCAGCAGCGATGTCGATAATCTTGATGAATCCCTCAGCACAAACGAATAAAGGTCTATTATTTGACCCTTTGGTAGGAATACAAGCAATGTATCGGTATCCATTCCGTGACGATTAAACTATAATATGACAACCATTGCCTGGAAAACGAAGGCTCCTTGGAAGATATCAAACAACAGGTGTAGAGATGTGGGGAGATGACATCGTACCAGTACAGCGAAAAAATGTCCTACTGGAGGAAATCGTATGCGTAAACAAGCCTTATAGGTAATGAGATTCTTTCTTTCAACCAATCAGAAGAAAGCAAACAAGAATACAACGCACGAACGAACCATTTCAGTTCAAAAGGGTATATATTCTCGTTAGACAACAACAACAACACCAACGATCCTTCATCAGATAATAAACAACAACAACAACAATAACATAGTACAAAAATAAGTTCTTTATATACCAACCAACGAATATATGCTAACGTAACATTGTTTTCACATTAATAAAGCTAACATAGCATTACCAGAACTAAGAATATAATGTACAATAACAAAATCTAACACACACTTACGCTAGAATAAACAACTAACATTAACAAAGTTCCATACTTAACAACGGTAAAGTACCTAGCACAGCATACAAAACGTAACCTATTCACTCTTTTTCAAGCATATCTCTAACATATCAATGTTAATTTTACATTAACAGCTGATTTACGTAGCATTTAGAGTATCATTTCGGATAAACATAGCACAAAATGAGTTCGTTCTTTATATACTAACCATCGAATATATGCTAACATAACAAGGTTTTCATTTAATAAAGTTAACATTAGCATCATAATGGGAACTAAGAAAAATAATGTACAACGACAACTAACACAACTTAAGCATGAATAAAGGGTTACATTAACAAAGTTCCACTCTTAACACCTGTAAAGTAACTAACATTGCATACAAAACCTAACCTATTCATACTTTTTCTCAAACATATCTCTAAAATATTAAAGTTAATTTTACATTGACGCCAATAATAAATTTAACAAGAATTTATCATAACCTTACCAAATTATCATACAGACCAACGCAAAAAACTGTAAACCATAACAAAGTTTTACCAAACATAACACAAAAAACAAGTTCTTTTATATACTAACCATCGAATATATGCTACGTAACAAAGTTTTTTACATTTATAAAGCTAACATAACATAACCTGAACTAAGAATATAATTACAACGACAAACCTAACCACACCATACGTACAATAAACCACTAACATTAACAAACTTCCGCGCTTAACAACAGTAAAGTAACTAACACTTCGTACAAAACGTCACCTATTCACACTCTTTTCAAGCATATCTCTAACATTCACATGTTTAATTTTACATTAATCTCGTAAATTTAAGCAAAAGTTTATGCATAACTTGACTAATCATCAATACTGACAAAGAATATAAAGCTTAACTGTAACAAATGTTTTCAATAACTTCGTAAATATTTAACAAAAAAATTCCATCATAACCTCGTTAATATCATAATCCCGATCGAATAATTGCAAACATAACAAAGTTTTAAACAAACATAACAAAAAAAAAAAAATTTTATACTGAATAGCAATATAATATATATATATATATATATATATATATATATATATATATATAATATATATATATATTATAATAATATATATATATAATATAAATATATATATATATTATATATATATATATATATATATATATATAATGGTTATAATTGGTTTAAAACTACAACTTTTGGTTTAAAACTACAACTCATATCTCAAAAACTACACTAGATACAGGGAAAAGGAATACATTGTTGGAATCCTGGTAACATTTTAGGGCGGAAAATGTAAAAAAAAAAAAAAAAAAAAAAAAAAAAAAAAAAAAAAAAAAAAAAAAAAATCATATCTCAAAACTACAATAGCTACAGCGAAAAGGAATACATTTTTGGAATCCTTGTAAAATTTTAGTTAGGAAAATGTAAAAAAAATAAATAAATAAATAAATAAAATAAATATTGCCTATTTTTTTTTAGGAGCAGGGGACATAGTATATATATATATATTATTTGTAAAGGTATTACACGGCAATGTAGGGGGCTCGAGCCGACGGGGAACACAGGGGGGGACTTTTCCATACCCCGGTGGGGAGGGGCGAGGGACAAACCCCCGCGATACCCAAATACCAAAGAGCGGGGGTTCCGGAGACCCTCCCCGGAGGGGGGGAATTAGTCCTACCCCGTAGTTCCCCGGAAGGCCGAGAGACCCCGACTCCTGCCATCGGTGCGGTATACCCTTGGGGTATTCTTTAGTTAAAAAAAAAAAAGCAAAATTTAATAGAAAGTCTATTTATTTTAACGAGTAACCAATAAAAAGGTCTCTAAAATAGGCCCTCTAATCATATTTACTTATAATTAATTAACAAAATTTTATTTCATTTATTTTTTTTTACATTTTCCCATAAAATTTTACCAGGATTCAAAAATGTATTCCTTTTCGCTGTAGCTATTGTAGTTTTTGAGATATAATTTTTTTAATTTTTTTTTTTTTTAATTTTATTTTTTATTACATTTTCCGCACTAAATGTTTACCAGGATTCCAACAATGTATTCCTTTTCCCTTTATACCTATTGTAGTTTTCGAGATATGAGTTGTAGTTTTAAATACTTTTATCATAAGATAAATATATATTATATATATAATATATATATTATATATTTATATATAATAGTTATATAAATATTATATATATATATATTGTATATATATATAATATATATATATATATATATATATATATATATATTTAAATTATCCAAATCATAATTATTTAATTTTAATTCTCAAAAAACAAAAATTTTCAAATTAATTTAGCTTCATAATTTTTTAAAAACATTTCGGGAATCATTTGTTCTTTCTACTATTTATTTAATTATTAATTGATTTGTTAATTCTTAAATTTAGTTTATATTAATGACTATATTTTTCTTATGAATTGAAAATAGAAAATATTTTAACAAATATTCTTCATATTAAAATAATAATAATAATAATAATAATAATAATAATAATAATAATAATAATAATAATAATAATAATAATAATAATAATAATAATAATAATAATAATAATAATAATAAATAATAATAATAATAATATAATAATAATAATAAATAATAATATATAAATAATAATATATAAATAATAAAATATATAAAAATAAAATAATAATAATAATAATAATAATAATAATGAATATAATAATAATACATAATAATAATAATAAATAATAATAATA
>JABUQX010003351.1:0-2500 GCA_015478945.1 Trachelipus rathkii | reverse complement strand
AAAATCTAAGGACTAAATTCGGGGAAGACTTAATTCGTTAAATGTACGGGAGGGAACCTAACACCAGCACCACTGAGTGTATAGGATTATAACTCTTGAACTAAAATCTAAGGACTAAATTAGAAAAATATAAAATACGGTAAAAGACTTAAATTGTTAATACATGGGAGGGAACCTAACACCAGCACCCACTGAGTGTATAGGGTTGGAACTCCAATGAGTTGGGGACCAGCAACCACTGAGTCCGGGGGAAGGCAGAAGGCCTGATAGCCGAAACTATCTATTGGGACCTCTCACCAGCAACCACTGAGTGAGTAGGGGTTGAACTCCAGCAACCACTGAGAGTCCTGGAACTCCAATGAGTTGGGGACCAGCAACCACTGAGTCCGGGGGAAGGCAGAAGGCCTGATAGCCGAAACTATCTATTGGGGCCTCTCACCAGCAACCACTGAGTGAGTAGGGGTTGAACTCCAGCAACCACTGAGAGCCCTAGCACGGCCCTAGTAAAGGTTCGGCTGAGAGACTAATGTCGCTCTAAGGTAGCTTAGCTACAGTTGCCTTTGTGAGAGAGCTTTGCTTTCTGAAATCCTCAAATCTCGTGCCTATTATATTCCTCAAAGAAGTTTGAACAAGTAAGTTACGAACTAAAATGAAACGATTCTTAAATGTTATTTGTACAATCTAAAGAAATTAATTCTATTGAAATAAGTCAAAATTATTCGTACTTCCTTGAAAATAAAGGGTAACTAATTTATAATTAATAGCTAAGAAAAAGGCATTTATTTACAAACTTAAAAGAAACGTTATAACGCCTAATATTATTCTTATCATTAATATTCCTTTATGGACAACTGAAAACAACTAAATACTACTATTCATATCTTAAAACCAATTATATAAGCCTTGGAAAACTTTAAATATCATTTATGGAAGGTAAATCAAAAACGATGCTTTGATGACGTCACAACGCTTTGTTGACGTCACAATCTTAAATTCTTTAAGAAAACAGCAAAAAGCTTTTAAACTAAATTAGGCTTATTTAATTAATTTTAAACACTTAAACATATCTTAATAATAATATTTTACATTATATATATACATTATTTATTAACTCAATAATCTTTTATTGTCTAATTTCTTAATTAAGTAAAATAGAATATTTGGATACGTGACTTTCTGAGAAGGCAAATCATTGATTCAAATACGCAACATTTTAAGAAGGCAAATCGTCTTTCAAATCTTTATCATTGCGAAGCTCAAAAAGATTCAAATGTATTCTTTCTAATATTCTAATTTGTATATACATTTAATATTTACAACATATTCAAATAGAGTCACTGTATTTTTAATTATAAATAATAAAATAGATTCTTTTATGGAAACATCTTAAAGCTTCATTATATGGGTAACTTAAATAATAAGACAGCGTCAATATTTGTACATAAAATGATAATATAATAGTTATACTAAAAGTCTAAATTTAAGGGTAACTTCTATAATCTGTTCTTTTATAAAGTAAGTTGGAATGAAAAAAGTAAAAAGTTTACATTACCCCCTCTTTAAGATTTCAACTTCTTTAATAAAAGGATAGATTATTTCAAACTTATTCTAAACTAATTCTAACATAAGCAATATATTAAGTCTACTTGAATTATTTACTTTTCGATAATATTAGAACTTCGGCAATGAAATATTTATCAAAACTTAAACCTATATTTACATATTTACAAGAATCTTAAATCAGGAACGGGATACTAAATAGAAAAAATAAGAAAGTTTATGTTAAAGCCAAAAAAAAATTACTAAATTTATTCCGAGATCTTTCGCATAAGATCTTAACTTCCCAGCATTCCTCTCAAATTTCAACAAAATATTCCTCATTCTTTTCATTACTTAATTACTCTATTCATTTCAAAGTTCTCAAAATTTAATACCATGGATTTCTTTTCGTAAAAACTATTCACATAAAACCTTTGATCAGTTTAATCATTATCAACAGCATAAAATAATTACAAAAAAAAATCAACTTGCCCCGAAGTAGTATGCGTGAGTTAAGCGCTTTACTCACCATCCTAGTTCTTCTCAGCGGCCTTACAAATGGCGTTTCCTAGGAAATCTGACCATTCTGGACTAAACCGGTAAGGAAGTTTTGACGAGACCAATGTCAACCGCAAGGCAAAACCAAATAAGAGTAGTGGGTTAGACTCTCTTCTGCCATAGCCTATAGCTATCTAAATCATCTAAAATAAGAGTAGTGGGTCAGACTCTCTTCTGCCATAGCCTTATAGCTATATAAATAATATCCTCTGTTGCAACAGAAAACTAAATCAATTATCATCTTTAAAACAATATCATCATTACTAAAATCATTTTTCAAAACATCAATAACTTCATCAAATCAATAATCACAAAATACTTTAATAACTTCAACTTAAAACTTAATAAGAGAACTTCAATACTCAAATCTAAAATTCCACTTTACTTCATGATCTTCAGTATT
>JABUQX010003350.1:15000-45000 GCA_015478945.1 Trachelipus rathkii | reverse complement strand
ATATTAATATAACATTTCGATATAAATACAGATTCCAGGATCTGAAATTTTCAAAAGAATTTTCTACTAGAACTTGTACCTTGCTTTAAACTAGTTATGCTCAGCCTTTTGGAAATTGTATTCCAGTTTTAAAATTTGTGACTCGTGGAGGACCACAAAATAGACATGTCTTAAATACAGAGTTAAAGGATGAATTCAGAGGCAATATCAAAGAAAAATATTATGAATAAAGTTCATTAAGCCATTTGCAGTGTTGTTCCATGCACTTTGCTGTAATTTGATTTTTTTGTAATATGATTACATGAAAATAATTTCCTTGTTATTTCGTCGTCTCTAAATTTTATTTTATGTAACAACTTGGTTTTATAAACTTGTGATTTAAATAAATAAATAAATAAAAAAAAAAAATAAAAAAAAAAAATAAAAAATAAAAAAACGAGACTTACTGCATTTACAAATATGGTAGCTTATTGGATTGGAGTTCAGTTGAAAATCAATAATTTTTGTGCTCAATATTGACTTGGAAAGCTTCACTTCAGAAAGCATTTGTTCATAAAAGTAGACTCTTCTGAAGGGAGACATCATTCTCGACGCATACCTTCTTAAAATTAAACTCACCCTTTTTTGCTATGTAATTTTTCTAAAATTCTATGAGAGAAACTTCATCAGATTTTATTTTTCTCTTTTATATTAATTTTTTTAAAATATTCTTTCTTGGAAACTTCGATTTCACGGACCACAATTAAGGGTTCGGCATGTCATCAAATGACCCATGAAAATTGGGTTGAGCACCTTAAATCTCAAAAGCATTAGAGCAGAAACAGGCAGGATGTCATATTGTTTCCTTCGACATACTATATATATATAATATATATATATATATATATATATATATATATATATATATATATATTTTTTTAATAGATAAAATATAAATATATATATAATATATATATATACATAACTAAGCAACCGAAGTGATGCCTACACAAAATTACTCACTAACATACCAAAAAATAGAATACCCTAGAGCTATGATAATATATAATATATATATATATTATTTCTTAACAGAAAAGGTAAAATTAGGTATAATAGACTAGTTACAAGAGCCTTCCACAATTTAATAGGTAATCCGACCGGAGAATTCGTAAGAACAGAGTTCATTAAATAACGATAGTAAAATAAAAATTGATGCACCTGTTCAATGAACCGAGAAAGATTGAAGTGTGGCAGTGAGAATGAAAGAGTTGATGAGACGGAAATATCTAGACAGTGACAGTTATATAGACGGAGTCACTTCAGATGTGTGATGGACACCCCATAGAAAAACGGACAGCGACCGTACACTGACCAAGAAAAAATTGTGGGATGAAGAAATGCTGGTATCACCCAAGGATATACCTAACTCTCTTAAAAATTTGTTAAGGGGAAAAAGGATCTTTCATCCATCGAAGAAAGATGATGGGAAAAATAACGTTTAGAATTTAAGAATCTGAAGTACAGAGGAAGGTCTGAGTTATGTTACGAAGAGGATTTTAGAGTTGTTTAGAAGACCTTGTCGGGAAGGTGCACATGGAAAAAGGAATCGAGAATTTTATTAATTGAAACCATCACAGCTGATGTACCCCAATATGATATATGCAGGGAAGATCAGAGGCTTCTTGCTCCAAGGCCATTCACATATCTATCTATCTATACAATCACATTTACGCTAGGAGTTTTTTGTCCTTAATTTTAAATAAATGTTTTTTTATTTACGAGCCTGTGAAATGAGGAAAAGCGGTTTAATGTCCTCTGCGAAAATTATAGTTCTGTGATTTTTTTGTAGATGTTTTAAGTTTGTCTTTATTCTGTGGGGTCTTATATATATATAGTATTTATTATACTTATATATATATTATATATAGTATATATTAATATATAATTATATATATATTTATTATATATATAATATATATATATATATAACTATATAATATATATATAATATATAATATATATATAATATATACTATAGTATATGATATATATAATAATAATATAATATAGTATACTATATGAGTATATAGTATAGTAGCTTAGTTGATGGACCGATGTCAAAATTTGAACTGTTTCGGATGCGTGATGCCGGATCGATTTAAAGAGATGAGGATTCGGATGCGAATGCGGGATGCGGAATGCGGATCTTAAGTAGATGAGGATGCGGATGCGATGCGGATGCGGATGTTTACTCCTTGAGAAGTTTGAAATAAAAATTTTATATATAGTATATAAATAATATATATATATATATAATATATTATATATTATAATAGTATATATATATTATATATATATATATTTATTATATATAGTATATATATAATATATAATATATATATATATATATATATATATATATACAGTTTGTCACCACTACTCACGGGCAGAGCCTATTCAAGGAGGGGGTGTTTGCACGCCTCAGTTATTCATCAACTTACGCAAACTACGCAGATGAGGCACAGACGTAGGCCTTAAGTGAGAGAGATTAAATTCAGTCAGTGAAACACAGAAGAATGGAAGAAGATTCCCTCAGAACAAGAGGTGGCAGGAAAGCAAGGAAGCACCGCAGCTGAAAAGCCTGGAGTTACCAAATATCACACAAAAAAAGCTCATGCGCGACACAGCAACCACTCCTTGTGCTAACGTAGGGCGTTCTTAAAGGTGGTGCGTAAGCGAGTAATAAGCTCCATCGAGCACAGCTGCCCGCTGCATGTACCCTATAGAAAAGATGATAAGTACCACATTCTGGCCCGCCGTAAAAATAGAGGTCAACGTTGAACTTGAAAGTACAGAACAGTTTTATAAGCCTTTTGTGGCTTTTCCTCGACCTCTATCTCAAAAGCCGGGGTGAAAACCAGAGCGCCCCTGAATATGATGAGCAATGACTCCCCCATACAAGGTCGGATTAGGCCCTTGTCATAGCTGGAGCAACTGAGAAGACAAAAAAAATTCCGCAGCCCTAAACAGAACTCCAGTTTTCTTTGAGGCTACCCTAGCAACGGTTGTGATGTGATGTTTCCAGTTTGCATTTTTTTTTGTTTATTTTTAAGGCAAGGATGTTTTATATTGTCCAATATAGAAGACGAAAGAAAACGTCGAAAGAGATAGGAAGTTAGAACGAGGTGTGTCTAGAGAGGGAGGATTTGGTAAAAGGTTGGCGCTTTTTAAAGGAATTGAATTATCACAAGGTTTGAGGACGACCCCACCCGGAATTCTATCCAGATCAGCGAGAATAGAAATTGGAAAGATTAAGACGAGAGGCATTCCTATGAAGTAAAAGAGGGGCAAGAATTGGAAATGAAGTTAAAATCTGAATCGGAGTTAGAGAATTTCAGATGATAGACACGTTAGATGTGGCTATGTGATGAAGAATAGGAATAAAGTAGGGAATAACGTAGGAGATATAGTAACACAGAACCCTGAGAAAACCCTTTTGACAGAAAAAGAAGAAGAAGTCGCTCCATCAACACAGCCGAGATTGAAAGTGTTTAGAAAGAAACAGACATAAGTAAGCAAAGAGAAGGAAGGAAACCCAAAGGAGGGAGCTTGGAGTATCTAGCTGACGCGTGTCATATGCCCGGTCAAACGGATGATCCTTGGATATTGTCAGGCCCGCGTCACCGACGGCAAGTCCACGTCCGTAGTTCGCGTGAGGGGCGGAAACCCGATGAAATCAGTTAGGAAGAAAAGTAATACTCGCCAGTTAAGGGACGACCTTCGGAGCTCCGAAAGCCGTACTGGCGATCGGAAAGAAGTGAAAATGAGACTGCTAATGATCTAGAAGAACATGAGAAAGTTGGAAAGGGTTTTCAAAGATCTTAATAGAATACAAGTGAAGCTATAGGGCGATTAGTTAGAATTATTCTGAGCGGCTTCTCTTTTTTCGGATTGGCTGACATGTGCGTGCTTCCTACACTGAGGAAAGTATTAGTATTGAGACATAGAGTAAATATAGTTGAACGAGGGCTGGGGTCAGCACGAAAGCACACTCCCATGCACCCGATCAAGTGATGCCATCCGGGCCACCTGCCTTAATAACGTTCATAGATTTCAAGACCCAATGCACCAGATCCAAATGTAATCACAGGCCCATGGCAATAGGACAGGAGGATGAGGACAACTCGGAGTGCAAGATTCTTCTTGAGCTGTAGTTCAGGGGCATGTTAGGAGGCTAACGATTTTCCATTTCAATTGAGAACGGTGAATAAAGCCAGTTTATGTCTTTGAAAGGTTGGGAAACAACATTATTAAGGCCAAATGTGTTAATGATGTTTTTTTGGCCAAAGAGGCTCAGAAAGTTTTTATCGTAGGTAGCAATCAAAGGGGTTGAGCGCACTTTCCGTTTGATGAAAGCCCCGCTTTGCTCGACGAAGAAGTATCTCTGCAAACGATTATCTAGCTGAGATGAAAATTAGCAAGAGAGTGGATAGAAGGACGAGAATTTGTCCACCCCCGATACGCACTGCTCTCCCTAGCCTGAATGACCAGAAGTACGCAAGCCACGATCGACCCATGGATGTATGAGGGAGAGAAAAGATTTAGTCGAAGAAGGAATGAACTGCTCAAATACATCAAGCGATTACAAGCCTCCCCACTTACACGGCATGAAGCCCGAAGCGTCACCCAGAGTTCATGCACAGAGCGAGTGCGAGGACAAGATTAATGCGCCGTCAAGGCTCCGCTAAGTCGGCGCCACGAATCAAAGTGCCAGAAGAAAAACGCGTAGGGCAGGATTAGTATTAGTGTAGTATATATCTATATTATTATATAATATATATATAATATTGATAGCGGTATACCTATATATATATATATTAATATTATATATTTATACTAGGTATATATATATATTTATATATTAAATATATATATATAATTATATATAATATTATATATATATATTATATACTATATATATATATATATGAGTATATATATATAGTATATATATATATACTAAATATATATAGTATTATAATATATTATATATATATATGGTTATAGTATTGATATTATGTGGGGTAAGGTATATATATTAAATTTATTAATTAAAGAATTTATAATTAATTGAAAAAATAAAATATAGGTAAAAAATTTCCTTTGTAGATTCGCCATCTGTCATTATAAGGTAATATATATATGATATATAGTATATTATATAAATATTCTATATAATTATATAATATATTATATATATATAATAGTTTAATATATATATAGAATATATTATATATATATACTTATATATATAATAGTATATTATATATTATATTATATAAGAAATTCGAATTCAAATAACAATTATTGCCATAAACTAATCAATATAAAGATGCCCAAAAAATATTATTTTATCTACAATCTTAATCAATGTAGAAAACATCCGCAACATCCTCTCCTCTTTTTTCAAAAGAGGATGCGGATGCGGATGCCGGCATGCGGATCGCGGATGTGCCGTTAAGTTGAGGAATGCGGATGCGATGGCGGATGTCAATTTAAGGTGCGGAGTTCCCGCAAATGCCGGATGCGAATGCGGATCGTTCCAAATGTCCATCCACTAATGATAATATATATATATAGTATATATATATATATAATTATATTATTATTATATAGTATATAGTATATATATATATATAGTAATAGTTTTTTAATATAGAAAATATATATATATAGATATATTATCTATATATTTATATAATAAATATAGTATATATAACTATATATATTATACTATACTACTTATATATGTGAGAATTTGTTTTGTGTGACCGAATCGGAAGAGAGTTGAAATATTGGTTAGAATAGATTATAAGGTAAGATGTGTAAAAGGGCGGGGTCTTGAAAGTAAAGCCGTTAATAAGAGTAAGGTTTATGTTTGCGAGTGTGGACAGTCTTCAGAGTGAAAGTTATGTTTAGGTTGATTCAGCTGGGAACAAGTGTCCCTGAGTTTAAATTGAATTTAGGATATATGTTGAATAAGAAGGGAACGGATATGCAGTAAGCTGGCAGGAAGGTGGCTGTGCAAATTAAAAACTCGTTGCGTTGGATGTAAAGGGAACTAAGGTGCGTTTAGTGCGCTAGTATCTACATGGGCGTATGTTGTTTACCATGTTGTTAATGTAGAAGGTAGTAGACTATGGTTCTGGAATAAAGCGTTTAGAGTCTATATATGTAACAATAATGTGCTCAGATGGACAATTAGGGTCGTGTTAGGTGTGAGAAGAAATTGATAAAAATGAGAAAGTAAACTAATGTAATAGAGTTGTGTGGTGTAAGAAAAGGGTAAATGACAGAATAAATGAAAGTTACGTTGAGATGGTTTGGCTCCAATGTGGGAATGGAGGAATGACAGCCATTGGTTAAGCGGAAATGTATGTGGTGAGGTGCTTTGGAATCCGACCGGCCTGGGAGACCCAAGAAAACAGTGAATTCAGTCAAGTAAAAGAATGTTTTGAGAGATAAGAGTGTGATTTGGAGAGGGCTGAGAAGAAAGGTGCATAAATAGAAATGAATATGGCCAGCTTTTCTGAGGAGCATGGTTGTGGCCAACCTGTTGCCAAGGAATGAACCGCTACATTGACGAGATTCCATAGCGAGGGTCCGTCGCGGTCCGTGAAGCTGCTATGGATAAATTTTCTGACTGCGACGATTCTCACTAAAAGGTATACTAGGGAGTTGGTAAGGCTGGGCCCTTTTTCTTTCATTTGCGTAATATTCCTTCTACTACTTTTCTGTTCCGGTGCATGGTTGAGCACAGTAGTATGAAGTACGAGGAGACGAAGGTGGGGGATGCTGATGGTGATCATATATATATATACGTATAGTATATGAAGTTGGTATATTATTATAATAATATATATATATATTATAGATATAAGTATACAGTAACTAATATATATTATATATATACTATAAGAAACGTATAAATATATAATATATAATACTAAGTATATATATTATTAATATATATAACTATATATATAATATCATATTATATATATTATATATATATATATTATATACTATATATTATAAAATAATATATATATAATATAGTATATAATAATACTACACTGTTGCCCAACACATCCCGGTAACTCTTGCCAACACAAGGGCTAAATTCACATTAAATATAGACACGTGAAATTTAGTAATAATAATATAATAAAATAATATATTATAATAATATAATAATAATAATAATAATTCACTGAAATGAAAATAATAATTAATAATACATTAATAAATAGTTGCTTTTTCATAATATGTTCAACAATAATAATAATAAAATAATAATAAGAATACATAATAATATTAATAAATTTAATATTAATCAATTAATAATAATAATAATAATAATAATCATCATATATGTAAAAATAATTAATAATAATCATAATATAATAATAATAATAATAATAATAAATAATAATAATAAATAATTAGAATAATAATAAATAAATAATAATAATAATAATATAATAATAATAATAGAATGAAAATTATTTTTATCTATTATTATTTATTTTATATTAATTATTATATATTATTAGTATTATATATATTAATTTTTATTATGATATTATTATTATTATTATTAATTATATTATTAATTTATTATTATTATTATTATTAATTATTTATTATTATTAATATTGTTATTAATTAATTACCTTATTTGAATATACTCAATATTTCAGGACATTCAATGGGAAATTTAGCCTCTGTTTATTATTATTATAATAATAATAATAATAAAGAAATATTATGAATAATAATTAATAATTTAATTAATAATAATAATAATAATATTATATATAATAAATAACTAAATAAATAGATTAATAATAAATATATATTAATAATAATAATTATATAATAACATTATTCGTTTATTACTTACTATTAGTTATTAGTAGTAGTAGTTAGTAGTAAGTAGTAGTAGAGTAGTAGTAGTAAGTAGTAGTAGTAAGTAGTAGAGGTAGTAGTATAGGTAGTAGTAGTATAAGTAAGTAGTAAGTAGTAAGTAGTAGTAAGTAGTAGTAAACCCAAAGCAATTGTTTAAATTTTTGTTTTATTGACAAAGCTGCAAACCGCAAACTCTGCAACCGCGCTGGTTATGTTGAACAATTTAAGAAACCTGTTCCATACAACTACGCAATGCTGGCTACAGCGCGCAACACCGGCAACCGGGCATACCGGCGTTTGTTAAATTTAAGAAACCGGCAAAAAAGCCAACGCGCGGGTTTTATGCAATAATATTCAAGCTCGCTTTCGCTCCCATCACCTAATACTAATATATATATACAATATTAATAGTATACGATATCTATTATATTTAGTACTAAGTAAATAATTTACCACTACAGCATTCTTAATATCTATTATGAGTATATATATATTAATATATTATTTATATTATATTATATTCTATATTATATGTATTATATATATATTATTTTATATACATATATATTTATTCTATATTATTAATTTATAAGGTTTTATATATTGCTATATATATTATATTATTATAGGTATATATTATATTATTATATATATATTATATTATATATATTATACTTATATATTATTTATATTTAATATATATATATATACTATAATTATTATATATAATTTATAAGTGGTTGACTCAGTTAATATTAGGTGAGTTAATTTAGGTTGTTTGTTAGGTTAGGTCTATGGTAGTAGGTTGTAGGTCTTGGGTAGGGTATAGGTTATTTTAGGTTGGTACCCACAAATTTAA
The DNA here is from genome assembly GCA_015478945.1 of Trachelipus rathkii. NCBI lineage: Eukaryota > Metazoa > Arthropoda > Malacostraca > Isopoda > Trachelipodidae > Trachelipus > Trachelipus rathkii. Next base: position 36,188 of record JABUQX010003350.1, on the reverse strand, counting down.
TGTATTTACCTAAATTATTAAATAACGACACTTAATTATTCAAACCCTTCAGAAGCTTTCCCTCTATAACAATTAGCATCTACTATATTATATTATATATATATATATATGTATAATATATATATAATAGTATCTTATTTTTATTATATATATATTATATTTATATAATATATAGTATATTCATTAATAATTTTATATATATATTTATTATATAATATACTATATTAAAGTGAGTACAGTTGATTGCAAATGCTCTCGTAAATAGACAATTCCACCTTGTTGCACAAGGAAGTTGTAATTGACATTTTAAAAGCGAAAAAGTAATTAATAGGAAAACTAATAAATAATCTATAAACACATAATATGATAATATAATAATATATAATATCATAATAATTTAATAGATATAATATTAATAATATATTTAATAATAATACTCATATAATAATAATAATACTAATAATAATTTACAATAATTATATTGAATAATATATATATAATATAATAATAATATAATAATATATAATTATATAATAAATATATAATTTCTACGATGAGAATCAATATAATATAGTACAATGGATAGCACTGTTCTATCTAATTTGCCTCATATATAAAATAAAATAATAATAATAATAGATAAAATATAAATAATAAAGAAATAATATATCTATAATATAATTATATAATAATTAATGTCACTTTATAAGACTTCACATAATAAGTCTATTTTAACAATTATTCTAATATATTATATACTATAATATCATAATAATAATACTGTACTACTACTCTACTAACTACTATTTCATATAATAATATATAAGAATTAATATAATTAAATAATAATAACTAATAATCATTTAATATAATTTAATAATTTTATAATCGATAATATAACTAGAAATAATAGTATATAAATAAGAAAATTATAAAGAATATATAGTATTAAAAGATGATGATAATTTAAATTATAATAATATATTATTAATAATAATATATAATTAATATATAATATTAATAGCATTAATAAAAATAATAATATAGATAAATATGTGAATTAATTAAAATACGTTCCTTAATTATATAAGAAAACTATATATATGTAGTGGATACAATGAAGTGCTTCCCACGAAAGTCAAATGATTTACATTCGGATAAGCGAGATTTAATCCGGATGCCGGGTCTTACATCAACTGCGTCAGTGATTTTTGTTCGTGAATGATAAATGTTTCTCGGATTTTACCGATGAAAACGCCTCTGGGCCTATTTTATAGATTATATCTTACTACGGTCTTATTAGCCCATACAGATGTTCTATGCTACCTCCCTAAAATAAAATACTATATATATTATGATTTATATTAATGTAGATATATTATAATATTTTTGTTATTATATATAGTGTTTATATGGTTTTTATATATATATACTTATGATTTACTTTATTATATATAGTCTATAATTATAATTAATAATATAATTTTCTTTTCTTTGGTGTAATCGAATAATGTTTAAATGACATTATAATACAATGTTTCTATCAAGCACAATAACTTCTACAACACATACTGTCGGTGAATTCACAATGGAACGAAAATAAGGGGGGGATGTTGCAATTTCACGCTAGTATAAACAATCAAATTAATTTTTTAGATTAAACATGGTGCAGTATCATATATCACAGTACTGCCGCAACCAACACACCCCACACTATACATTATAGATATTATATATATATTATTTACTAATATCAGATTGATAATAATATATTATATATATATATATATATTATATTATATATTAATATTATTATATATTATATATATATATATCATATAACAAATGTAACAGTAATTCCTATTATATTTAATATTATATCAGCTAACTCGTATTTTAATTTATTATTTATAATTAATTATTATTATATTAATATTATATATATTATTATATATTATTATATATCTATCATATATAAATTTATATATATTATTTAAATAATATAATATATACGTTATTTATATTATATTATATATCATATTATATATATATATATTATATTATATATATATTATAGTTTATAATATATATATAATACTTAGCTAGTATATATATGATAATTATTATAATATCTTATATTATATATATTATATATATATTATTTTATAATATTATATATTATTATAATATATAATATATATAATTTACTAATATATAATTAAAATATATATTAATATATATATATATATGTATTATTTGTCTATATATTCTAGTCCGCTATACTTATATACTTACCATATAATCATATATTATATACAGTTATATATATTATAGATTATATAGTATTATATATATTATTATATATTTAGATATTTATATATATATATTATACTTTTATAATTATATATATATATATTTATATATTATTATTATATATTAATGTAATATATCTTATTATATTATATTTATTAATATATTATAAATACATATATTAGATTATATATATATTATATTGATATCTAATATATATATATATATATAGTAGATAATATATTATATATATTATATATCTTATATATTTTATATTATATTTTATTATAATCATATATATTGTTTATATTATATATATATAGTGTATATATAAATAATATTATTTATATATTATGATATATATATATATATATATTATATTTTATATATTATAACAAAAATAGGAAATGCGGAGATAATTTTTACACTAAACTAGTATGAATACGGCATTGTTGTATAAAAACTAAGACTAAGTACACTACAGAACATGTATTCGAGCTTTCGCGCTTGCGATATTGCCAAGCCTCCCAGGAAGCAATGTTAAAGACCATCTAATTCAGGGGGGTGCACATATGCGATATGCCTTAGTTGGTTATGTATTATGTGATTCTTTTTTCAGCTGCTTAAGTATTTTGATGGTAATTATGGAGTTTTGAATTTTTTCTATTTTGAAGTCGCCTGCAGTTTTATTGAATTAGGTTTGGTGTGCTGTATTAGATTCTATTATTTTTCTTTTCGTGGTTGGAATTGTTGTTTCAATATAGCGATGTTTTGTGTGTTATCTTGGTTTTCCCGATTGTCAAGTACTTTGAAAGACGATAGTTAAGAATACCCATCGTCCACCTTCCACATATTTTGCTATTTTCTTCTTTCGTAATATCACCAGGGTAAGAATAAGGAAATAACTAATCACATCAAAAGTAAGTAAGCAAAGATATGATTTAATATTATATGTATCTTCTAATTTACTATATATATATATTATATATATATTATATATATTTATAATTTTATATAATTATATATATTATTATATATATATATAATTTAATATATTATATTATTTTATTATATATATCTAATATTATATTATTATTATATTGTATAATATAGTATATTATTTATATATTATTAGTATTTATTATATAATTATTTATTATTATAAGAAATACTTTACTATATATAGGTATATATTAATAATATAGATTATATTAGTTATAAATTTAATATATTTATTTATTATATTATTGTGTGATATATATATCTTTATATATCTATATATATTATGATATTATATTCAATTTAATATTTTATACTTTCAAAACAGTTTTTAACAGCTGATTTTGTAACGGTTTGGCGCCTGTCTAAATTTGACTTGTAATTTATTTGTAGTTACTTTAATTGGTTGGGGTGGGGGTGGGTCGGGTTGTGTTGGTGGGGTGGTGTAGGTATACTGTGGTGTGAGTGGGTGGTGTCTTGGGGGTGGGGGTGGGTTGTGAGGGGGGAGATGTTTGTGGGTTGGTGTTGGTGGGTTGGTGTGGGTGTGTTGTGGGTGTGGGGTGTGGTGGGTGTGGTGTGGGGTGGGGGTTATGAGGAGAGTGTGTGTGGGTTGTTGGGAGGGTGTGGTGTGGTGTGTAATGTTTGTGTGTGTTGCTGTGTAGCTATTGATACCGGGGTCTCCGGGGGACTAATAAGTGTTGTACAAGTATATTTAATAAGAAGATGTACGAGGAGTTCTTCTTCTTCTCTTCTGGTGTGGGTCGGTCTTAGAGTGCAGTGTAGAATGGTTGTTGTGGTGTTTGTGTTTTGTTTTGGTTTTGTTGTGTGTGGTTGTGTTTTGTGTTTGTTTTGTGTTCCGTTTTGTGTTTTTGTTCTTGTGGTGGTGGTGGTGTTTGTAGGGATGGGTTTGTTTGTTGTGTGTGTGTGTTGTGTGTGTGTGGTGTGGTTTTGTGTGGTGTTGTGTGTGTGTGTGGTGTGGTGTGTGTGGTGTGTGGTGTGTGGTGAATGTTGTAGTTCTTTCTTCTTCTTTTTTCTTTTCTTCTTCTTCTTTCTTCTTCTTTCTTCTTCTTCTTCTTCTTCTTCTCTTCTTTTTTTTTTTTCTTTTTTTCTTTTTTCTTTTTTTCTCATTTTCTTCTTTTTTCTAATACTAACAGCTAGTTGGAGTGGACTGTTGAAGTCTTGCTGTCGGTGTTCGTCTTCTTTATCTTCTTCTTCTTCTTCTTCTTTTCTTTTTTCTTTTCTTTTCCTTTTTTGTCTTTTCTTTTTTTCTTTGTTGCTAATCTTCTTCTTCTTTTCTTCTTTCTTCTTGTCTTTTCTTCTTTTTTTTCTTCTTCTTCTTCTTCTTCTTCTTCTTCTTCTTCTTCTTCTTTTTTCTTTCCTTTTTCTTTTCTTTTGTTTTCTTTTTTTCTTTTTTCCCTTCTTTTTCTTCTAAATACAAGATAGCTTGGTGACTGGTAAGTCTTTGTAGTTGTAGAGGCTTGTAGTTTTCTTCTTCTTCTTCTTCTTCTTCTTTTTTCTTCTTCTGTTTTTCATTTAAACTGCTTTCCCTTTCCATTTCGTCTAACACCATTCGTGTACATGATTTTCTTTTTTTTTCTCTCTTTGTCCTTCTTCTTCTTTTTCTTTTAATACTTTGAAATTTGAGTGGCTTAGTCTTTGCTAGTCGGTGTTCTGTAATTCTGTAGTTTTCTTTTCTGTCTTTTCTTTTCTATTCTGTTTTTTCTCTCTTCTTCTTTGTTTCTTTTTTCTTCTTCTTCTTTTTCTTTTTTCTTCTTTTTTTGTTCTTTGAAAAAATTTTTCCCTCTTTTTTTTTTTTTTTAATGTAAACAGCTAGCACTTGGTGGACTGTAAGTCTGTGCTGTCGGTGTTGCTTTAGTCTTCTTTTTTTCTTTTCTTCTTCTTTTCTTCTTCTTCTCTTTCTTCTTCTTCTTCTCTTTCTATTTCTTTTTCTATTCTTTTCTTTCTTTTTTTTTCTTTCTTTGTCTTATAATACTTAAACCTGGACAACTGAGCGGACTCTATGTCTTGCTGTCGGTGATTCGGTAGTTCGTTTCTTTTGTTCTTCTTCTTCTTTTTTTTCTTCTTCTTCTCTTCTTCTTCTTCTTCTTCTTCTTGTCGTCGTCTTCTTTTTCTTCTTCTTCTTTTTTTTCTTTTTCTTCTTGTTTCTTTTTTCTTCTTTTTTTTCTTCTTTTCTTCTCTTTTCTGTCTTGTCTTCTTTTTTTCTTCTTCTTCTTCTTTTTTTCCTTCTTCCTTTTTTTTTTTTTCCTAAATCTAAACGACTAGGATCCTGGAGTGGACTGTAAAGTCTTTGTAGTCGGTGTTCTTGTTCTTCTTCTTTTTTTTTTTTTTTTTTCTTCTTTGTGTTCTTCTTTTTCTTTTTCTTTTTTTCTTTTTTTCTAATAGAACAGACTGCCCTTGAGTGGACTGTAAAGTTTTGCTAGTCGGTGGTTAGTTGTCATAGTTCTTCTTCTTCTTTTTTCTTTGTTCTTCTTCTTTTCTTCTTATACTAAAGACTACCTTGAGTGGAATGTAATGTCTTTGCTAGTCGGTGTTCTGTAATTTGTGTTCTTTTCTTCTTCTTCTTCTCTTCTTCTTTTCTTATTCTTCTTCTTTTTCTTCTACTGTTTCTTTTTTTTCTTTTTTTCTTTTTGTCTTTTTCTTTTCTTTTTTTTGATTCAAAAGTCATCCAAATCTTGAGGGGAAAATCAAGTCTTTGCAGTCGGTGTTCGTTGTTCTTTTTCTTCTTCTCTTCTTTTCTTTTTTTCTTTTTCTTTCTTCTTCTTTTCTTTCTTCTTTGTCTTCTTCTTCTTTTTGTTTCTTTCTTGTTTTTTTCTTTTTCTTGCTTGTTTTGTAAATACTAAAAGATAGCTTGGTGGACCTGTAAGTCTTTGTAGTCATGTTCTGTAGTTCTGTAGTTTTTCTTCCTCTTCTTTTTCTTTTTTTCTTCTTTTTCTTCTTTTTCTTTTTATAACAGACTAGCTTGAGTGGGCTGCAAGTCTTTGGTCGTTCGGTGTTCTGTTGTTTCTTCTTCTTCTTTTGTCTTCTTCTCTTTTTTTCTTTTTTTCTTTTTTCTTCTTTTCTTTTTTTTTTCTAATACAGCTTTGTTTCGAGTTGACTGTAAAGTCTTTGCTGTCGGTGTTCTGTGTTTTTTCTTCTTCTTTTTTCTTTTCTTTTCTTCTTCTCTCTTCTTTTTCGTCTTTTTTATTATTTTTCTTCATTTTTTCTTTCCTCTATATACATTTCCTTGAGTGGACTGTAGTCTTTGCTAGTCGGTGTTCTGTAGCTCTGTAGTTCTCTTTCTTTTTTTCTTCTTCTTTGCTTCTCTCCTCTTTTTCTTTTTCTTATTTTTCTTTTTTTTTCTTTTTTTTAAATACTACCGACTAAGCTTGGTGGACTGTAGTTTTTGGTGTCCGTGTTTGCTCTAGTTCTTCTTCTTCTTCTCTTCTTCGTTCTGTTCATCATTCCTTTCTTCTTCTTCTTCTTCTTTCTTTTTTTTCTTTTCTTTTTTCATTTTTTTTCTTTTTTTTTCTTTTTTTCTTCTACTAAAGCTGACTTGATGGGACTGTAAGTAATTCCTCAAAATATACATTTTTCTCCTCTTTATCTTTTTTTCTTTTTCTTCTTGGTTCTTTTTTTTCTTATACTAAAAGACTGCCTAGTGACTTTAAGTAATAGCTTATATCTGTTTATAGTTTCTTCTTTCTTCTTCTTTTTTCTTCTTCTTCTTCGTCTTTTCTCTCTTTCTTCCTCTTTTTCAGGGAGGATCTGCAGCGCATTAGAAGGCTGTGGGTTTTTGTTCGCAAGCTTCTGTATTATTATTTTTTCGTGCAGCAGATTATTGATTGCGTTATTCCACGTTGGAATTGGTCCCTTTTAGACAGGTTTTAAATAGCCCTTTTTGTTTACAAACTAGTCCTCGGAGTTCTGAGAGAATGATTTATTGTTTCAAGATTCGAGGTTATCGTTTCTTTTGGCATTGACGTTTATGAATTCTTCGAGGTGATGGTATGAAACTTTGCATCGGTGGTTGTATCTATTTGCTGTGTGTGCGATTCCGTTTGATGTGAGGGAATAGCTCCCCTGATAAAACTCCTTTATTTCGTCATCCTTCTGTTCTGGTCGTGTGGTTTCAATGTTAGTTCGAAATACTGTCATTTGGAAGCGCTGCTTGCTGCAATTCTTTTTGCATCTTGAATTTTTTCGCCCTCCAACCACTTGTGCATGTTTCATGTTAATCTCTTTTTCTTGGCTATAGTCTTGATCAGTTCCCTTTTCTCACAACACCCAACAACACAAGAGGGATTGAGGTTTCGCATTTCTGCGAACCTGTTGCAACTCTCAATGAGAGGACCTAATTTCCAAAATCTTATGTGGATTTTAATCCTGCCAAGGTGGAGATAGAGTTGAGAAAACGGCGTTTGGAAAGTTCAACTATGGAAAGAATTACGATGGAAATTCAACTTCCCTCACGGAATCTCTTCTGCTAATCAAGGTCATCAACAGCCATTCCGTAGAGTCCATAGAAGTGAATATGGAGGCTCATAATCGAAATGGATGCATGGAAAGTATTAGGGTCCCTCAAAGTGAAGCTGAACGAGAATCTAACAGTGCGCTGTAAATCAAGTTATTTCAACAGATCGTAAGATATTATACACAAAACGCGGCAACCATCTTTACTAAACTTCATATTTTTTATATTATATATTATATATTATATATATATATTTATTATTTATATATATTATATATCATCTCATATATTATTTCTATATTATTTATATATATACTATTATAATATTATTACTATTCTTTATATATATCTAATTGCTATACTTTATTATTCTATATATATATAATTATATAATATTTATTTATATGATATATATTAATAATATATATTATATATATTATATTTCATAATATTATATATTTAAATCGATCTATTATATGTGGCTTTGATGTCCCAGTCGCCTAATAGTCGTTCAAATACACAGAGGTCATATTGAGCAACCCATGCATAGCCACCCAGAACACGTTTGTATCTGTGGGAGAGCGCGCCGGTCACTGTTAATCAGCGGACGCGGAGCCAGGTTCGAGCGCTTGATGGGGTTAATCTCCTTTTGGCTTCATAAATTCAGATTACAAGATAAGATTAATAATTTTTTCATAGGCCGATTACATGATGAAAGGGCAGAAAGGGACCGATGCCCCAACAACGAGAATTAAAGATTGGAATTTGAGGATGTGACTCTAGCTAAAGATTGCTAATTATGTATGTAACCTTTTCGTAATTCTGAGTTTTCATGATCCTCTAGAAGATCTTCAAACTTTTTTATCGCGTAACCGCTAAGAAGTGAAAGAATTATAAGTTGCGTATATATATGAAAAGGATTAATTAAGTAATTAAAACAGGGTATAGAGTAGTATATAACATTAATGTTCGAATAAATGATGTAATTATATATAAAATAAAATATATACTGAAGACTCGTGTAACAAAATTATTATAAAAACATATAAAAATATCAAAATATCCAAAAAAAAGGATCAATCAAAGATAACAATTATATTATAATTGAAACTACTAAATATAAATTTCTTATTTCAAATTTTTATTTTATTAACAGAATATGAAAATTTTTTAAATTGGTTCCCATTTCAAAGATATTGTGCTATGCTCTTTAATATGCTTTAATACTAAGATGGTATATGATTTTGAAGGATCACTCCTGTGATTCTTGAAATTTCCAAGCTTTCGCATAGACTTTTTCCAAAATCTCCAATCGTATAACATTTCCTTTGAAGAAATCACGTGAGACTTGTACTCAGCCTTGTTAAGGTGTGTCTGTTTTACCTTTATGTAATAACAGTCTACCGATAGCTTTTTATTGAATCTGACAAACTCATTTATAAACTCTTCTATTTCGGTTATCTATCCTTTTCTGTACAAGGTATCTGATCTCTTTCTGGTCATTATATATAAGCTGTTGTTAACGGCAAACGTTTGCCATTCAGATCTATTATTTATCAATGGAGTATCTCAAGATTTTGTTCTATCTCCAATTCTCTTTATATTTTTCATAAATGTATCTTTTACTTCTTCATAGAGAATAGCTGATGCTAAGAAGGAGATTTTAAAACAATTGACTCCGAATGTTTTCCACATTTCTAACTGGGACAGCAATTAAACATCAGTAACAAATAAAGAATCTTCTTCAAAAACGAACGATCTCAGAATTCATTATTTATCTTTGATGTTCATTTTGTTAACTTTATGAAAAATTTATTGGTTTAACTAAAACAATGAGAGGTTTGTGGCTATGATGAGGTCCGTCCATCATTTAACTTACAGTCACTACCTGGGTGTTATTTGTTAATTTATTCTTAAAGTGTGGGTGTTAGGGTATTTATATTATCACTCTACAACTTCGACTCTACTCTCTGTTTTTCGTCAACCATTAGGTATCACTTATCTTTGATTTCATCTCTAATCAAATGCGCACTGAATTATTTACTCTAATTTCATTACTTATTCGACTTCTGCTTCTTTGAAGTCTATAGTCGCATCTTTCCTCCATTTGGTCTGATGTTGGTTAGTTTAATGTTGGCTTTTGACAGTTTGCTCAGAGTAACTACAAGATATTACCAAATAAGAGGTATTATTTGTGTTTCTTTTTCACTTTTAATTCAAAGCTTGGCAAAACGCGAAAAGGTGAACATTTATTTATGGTATATTAACTATTTGAATTTCTTATTCCCCGGATGAAAGTCATTTGGTCTATTATTATATATATATATATATATTTTATATATATATATATATATATGATATATATTATACTCTATATATTCATATACTTATTCGATTCTATTTATAATATAGAAACATATAGATATGATTATATTATATATTATATATATTATTTCTATATTTATATATATTATATATATATAAAGGTATTTTATATATATTATATATTATATATATTTTATATATAGTATCTATCTTAATATTATCTAATGTTCTAATAAGAGAGTGTTTTTAGCTTTACGAAGGGCATAATTAATAATATAATAATAATAAATATTACTAACATATAATATAATAATATAATAATACTGGAATATCTATATAATAATAAATATATACTATAATAATAATAATAATATATAATATTATATATCAATTAATAATAATATAATGAATATAATAAATAATAAATAACAGAAACTTAATTCAAATTGAGATTTTTAGAAATCTGATTTGATGAAAGAACCTTATCAACTTCTGTCTTGCAGAGTCCAATCTCATTCTGATCTAATATAATAGTAATAATAATAATAATAATATAAATAATATATTTAAAATATAGAATATAGTATTTATTAATAATAATGTACAGTTTCATATTAAAAAATAGATATAATTTGTTTTAAATATTAATAGTAATTATAAATAAGAAATTTAAAATATCATTAACGTAATAATAATGAAAAGTTTAAAAAAATTATCTGACATTTAAAAATAATACACTAAACATAAATTAGTAACATTTACTTTTTAACTTTAGAGCACATTTAACAATAAATAACATATTAAATGGGTAAAGTTTTATTCATATTATAATATAAATCAAATATTATCTGTCATTGGTATTTATTACATCAACTACTTATTAACATGCAATTTATATAAAAATTCAATGCGCGAAATGGGATTCTGAGGGGAGTTTGTCTTTCGATCCTGAGTTTATACGGGTTTCATTGTTCAATTTATGTTCAAGTAGAGATTATAATTAATCGCTTATATAAGATGAAGAACCTAACTTTATTTAGGGGTCTATAAATAATGTTATCATAATAATAATTAATAATTTAATATAAATATTATGATAATAATAATAATAATAATAAGATATTATTAATATACTAATTCTAATAATAAATATAATATAATTAATACGATAGTAATAATTAAATAATATTAAAATATATACAATTAAATTAAATAATATTTATACAATCTCTAAATAATATTTAACTCCATATAATATTGCTTAATGAATATTATATATTAGATCTGGTAAATATAGTAATGTTGAAATGATAAAAATTGAATATCATTGTATAAAACAATAAACATAAAATATAAAAGCAATAATAAATTAGGAATTAATATGACCAATTGAACAATCCTATAATAAATAGAATAATAATATTAACATATAATTATAATAATTATATTATATAATATAAAATCATAAAATATATATAGTAATATAATAATATATTAATTATAGATAGGGAAAAGTATAAAAGCAATAATTATATTGATTATTATATTAATTCAAAGCTGGGAATATAATCATTAATAAATGAATAATAATATTCCCAAAAAACAATTAACTGAATCTCATCACTTATCATATATAGTAATAATTATAATATAATAATAATAATACTATATAATAATTAATAATAATATATATATAAGAGAATATTGGAATAATAATATAATAATATAATATAATAATTCAATATAATAATCATAGTAAATAATAATTATATATTTAAGATATAATACCATAATCTAATATAATAACTAATTAAGCATAATTTAAGAATTAATTATAATACAATTATTAATATAGAATATCATATTATATTAAAATAATAGTAAATAATAATAATTAATAATAATATTAATAATAATAATATTTCATATATAATATCTAAGATAATATAAATTTATATTATAATGAATAATATATCAATTATATAATAATATATAATAATATTAATAATAATAATCAATATATAATAATATTAATAATATAATAATATATAATATAATAAAAAAGAACAAATAAAATGCAACGGGTGTCACTTAATCCAAAGGACTTGTTTGTGAAATTCCAAGCGAGAGTATTTTGTGCTATTTGCAGAAGACTTCCTTCCTTTTCGGCCCCATTTACACTTTTTAAACTTTTTTAAGAGTTAGGTTATTCTTTTACTTTGTTATATTTTATTGTTATTTTCTATTATTTCTTATTTTATTTATTATTTATTTTTAATTATTATTATTTTTTATTTTTATGATTATATATATTTTAATTCTTATTTTTACTATGAATTATTATTATTCATTATTGTTATTATTTTATTATTATTATTATTATTATTATTATTATTATTATTATTATTTTTTATTATTATTAGTATTGATAATTATGTAATTTATTATTAATTTTTATTCTGATTATCATTATTGTTACGTTTTGATCATTAATAATTCTATGAAAATTGGGATTTAGTATTCTTATTTTTTTATTATTATTATTTATGATTATTTTATTTTATTTATCTTATATATTATTTATTATTTTATTATACTGTTTTGTTATTGTATTATACTATTTCGTTATTATGAACAGAATTGTATATTATTTGTAATGTGGGTTACATTAAGTCGTTTTATGTATATAAGGGACTGAGCTTAATATCATTAAACCCATTGCTTTAATTTGATTATGTTTATATTATTTTTGGGGTCAACAGGACCAATACTATGTTGCATAGTATCCCCTTTCAGAATTGCTAGAGCTTATATTGTTATTTCTACACTTATTTTATAACTTGTTAAGTTAATTATAATGCAATTATTTTTATTATTATTAATGGAATTGATTATTTTTATATTATTATTATGTATTATAAACATTTTTATTTTTTATTTTATCTTTGTATATCATTTGATTCATTATTTTATTTTATTATTTTAATTTGTTCTCTTATTTTCTGAATATAAATGTCTTTTTATTATTTATACTATTTATTATGATTTTTTTTTTTATTTTTATTCATTATTTTTCTTCATATTATTTTTTATTATTATTCATTATCATTATTAATTATTATTTTATTATATTAATTATTATTATTCTTCTTAATAAATCTGTAGTTATTATAAAATTTCTTTAAATATAATAAATTTATAACAAATCTCATCTTGTGATTATTATTTTATTCTATATTATTATATATTATTATTATAATTTAATCAGGAATCATAATTCTCGATTTTCGATTTCCTAAATATTTACACTGTCTTCTCCTACCTTATTCAATATTTTCTAATTATTTTTTACTAACAATTTATATCAGTATGCCAATCTAATTATAATTTAATTCATAATATGCTTTGCTCATATTTGAAAGATGACATAAAGACGTATAATGAGTATACCAATATATATCCAGGACGATTGATTTTTTACGCTATAAATAAAATTAAAAATAGTCAATAAAAAATATTCATTTGTTAATTCGTTTTAATTTTAAAAAAGCTTCAATTATATAACTAAATATTTTATTCGCAACTATTTATTTATCTGGAAATCTTAATATTAAAGGATAATTATATCAAGATCTAACATAATCATTACAACATTTATATATTTTTACTAAGTGTGCTGAAGAAGTGCTTGTAAGTTTGTCTTTCTCTGTGAATCGTTTTACCTTTTATATCCTTCATTAGCGCTATATCAAGCTTCTTCATTGATTTTCTCTTCGTTCGGCGCTTGCAGTCTTTGATAGTGATATCATAGTTTCCTGTTCACGAATATATATTATATAATAATAATTATATATAATATAATAATATAATATAATATATAATATATAATATTAATTAATTATAATAATAATATAATATATAATAAATTTTATAATAATTTACCTAATAATAATAATAATAATTAATAATATAATAATATATTAGAAGATAATATAATAATATATATATAAGACTGCTAACAAGCCTTGGCTTGCTCCTAACGGGCAGGCTGGGTCTATTGCGAGGGCGTTGAAGCCCTTCGATTGGAGGTGGGTATATATATATATATAATATTTATCTATACTATATTTATATATATATATATATATATAATAATAAATTCTTATATATATATTCTATATTATATAATATATATTAAATATATATTTTTATAATATTATATTATTCTATTATAATATATATATTATATATTTTATATATATATCTATATTATTATGATATATATATTATATTATATATATTTTATCTCTTTATATTATATACTTATTATATAAATTATACATTGGTGTACACAAATATAATGATTTACGTCGAAATAAACTAAAAATTATTAAATGAATTTAAAAATAAATAATCTGACGCTCCAGGCAAAGATTGAGTCTGGTTGTGCGGCAACCTAAGGGCTGCAATATATCACACGAATTGGGAACGTTTTTGGCATGTTTTATAATATACTATATTAATATATATATAATAATCTTTATAATTAATATATTATAAAATAATATATATAATAATATACTTATATATAATAATAATAATAATATAATATATATAATAATAAGATAAAAATAATAATAATATAATAATAAGTAATAATAGTTATGCAGGTAACTTTCTAAATGTAAATAAATACATTTTTGTAGTATCATCGTAAACTGTAACATCTTTAAGCATGAATTTTGTAATAATAAATATATAAATATATTTTTGGGGGTAATTATATCGTAAATCATAACATTTATAATTTTTTTTGCAATTATATCGTTTAATTAATAAAATGGAATGAAAAATTAGATCACAAAATTTCCGTGAATTTTAAAACTGGTTAAAAATAACGAATTTAAATTTAAAAGTTAAGCATAACTTTATTAAATATAAAAAATATTTTTATTGCTGAAAATTGTGGGGATCATATCACACCCAGAGGCATTAGCATTAGTAACATATGTTATTTGTTAATTTGCAATTCACCTACATATGTATCTATATATGCACTAAAATTCACGGTAATTATTTTAAATAGCAATTCACCTATAAATTGTATACCCATGTTAAACTAAATTCACGGACATCTACATCACACTTAACATAAACGTACCTATAAATTTTAAAATATGATACCAGGTACTAAGATTGAGGCTTAATAAATGATAATAAAAAAAATTAATCATAAATTTTAGGAACACCTTAAAATATTGTTCATTATTCTGTGCCCATGGTAAAATGTACGAATAATTTACTCGACAAAGGGTATATTTTTAGCGTTAATAAGAAGAAAACTTCATTAAAAAATTCTATTTCTCACAGATTAAGTAAAATTACCCCCTCAGTCCTAAGAAAATGCCCCCAAAAAAGTGTAAAAAAAGGAAGCAAATTTTAAATACAATATAGGATACAAAGAAAAAAATAAAAAAATAAATAAATAAATATCTTAAAATCTTGATTTTAGAATTCTTAAATAAATAATAAAAATTTCTAAATATGTATAAATAATATGTAATTACATCCTTTAATAAGATAATTAAATACACGATAAATTAAATAAATAAATAAATAATAATATAATAAATAAATAAATAAATAAATACTTATATTTGATGGTAAGTCTTCCAACGTGATTACTTTTGGACGTTGCTTCAATTGAGAACTTTCGAGACTCCATTTTGGTTCCTCGAAGCTCTTGAATCAGACGTTTTCGATCTTCAAGAAGCTTGCTGACTTATTATTATTATTATTATTATTATTATTATTATTATTATTATTATTATTATTTATTATTATATTATTATTATAATTATTCAATATTGTTATTATTTTATTAGTGGTAGTAGTCAGTAGTGTAGTGTGTAGTGTACGTGTAGTAGTGTAGTGCAGTGGAGGAGAGGAGAGAGAGGTGGAGGAGGGGAGGAGGAGGGGAGGGAGGAGGAGGAAGGGAGGGGATTAGTTTTTGTTGCTGAAATCGTAAAGTAGCAGTATTAGTAGTATTTGTGATAGTACAAGCATTGAGTAGTAGAAGTAACAATAGTAGCAATTGCATGATTTATGGATAAAATAATATACTTCTTTATTACCCTAATTTAGAATAGTTTATATATCATAATAGTAGTATAGTAGTAGTAGCAGTATAGTAGTAGTAGTAGTAGTAGTAGTGTATAGTTAGTGTAGGTAGTAATGTCACTACCTCAATTTACTCGGCAGACGTCCTCAATTTTGACGGAAAAACAATTACAACAGAGTATCACCCGTCATGAATGGCCTACAACCCATTTACAATGCCGAGATACAATTAGAAAATACGCAGTAGTTGCAGTATACGCAGCTCGCTGTAGGATATAGTATACTACTCTATATCTATTATTATATATTATATATTATACTTATATTTAATATATATTATAATTATTTATATATATATATCTATTATATATTTAATATAATATATATATATTATATTATTTATTATATATATATTTTATTTTATTATATGATATATTTATACATATATTATATATATATCATATTATATCTTATATATATATAGTAGTAGATATATAAACTAATAGTAGTAGTATAGTGTATGTATGTATATCAAACCTGCAAACTCGGCAGACGTTCCTCAATTTGGACTGGAGAACAGCTTTCGATTGCTTAAGAGATTGTATAAAATTCTTCAGGTGATGAATTTGGGGATACGATTTCCTATATAATAATAATAATAATAATAATAATAATATAATATATTTATAATATATAAATAATTATTAATAATAACTCTAATATAATGATAATAATATTATAATTAATATTAATAATATATACAATGAGAAATATTAATATAATATTTATAAAATAATACTATATAATATAATAATAATAATATAATTATAAATTAATTAATAATAATAATAACAATGAATCGAATAAATAAATAATATTAATATAATCATATATTTAATTAATAATAATCTTCTTATAATATTACTATATATATAATAATAATAATAATAATAATAGTTAAAATTAAAAATTTAATTATATTGATGTAAAGTCTCACTCTGTCAGATTAGATCATTGAAGTTTATTTAGTTCCTTCAAATTACATACAAAATGCTTTGTATTGCTTCCATAAAAGGAAAAGTATATTAAAATGTTTTTACAGTCTTTCAGACTCATTATGTATACTTCGTAAAATTGCAGGTCTTTAATATCAAACTTAGAATAAAAGATACTAATGTAAGTTTTTCCGAGTCAAGTTTTGTGGGTAATAATACTGAGTTGGTGGTTAGAAAATTCAAAGATTTTTTGAGCGCTCCATCTCTTTATGAATCATCTATAATCTTATGGTCATTTTTTGCTTAGTAAAGGCAATTTGGAATCCGTTAATTTGAAAGTCATCGGAGAGACAATTTGGGTAAAAATTTCAACCTTGTCTTATTTTATGAAATTTAGTTAAACATTCAGACAAAACAAATTAATGTAAGTCTTATACCTAAGAAATTCAGCCAAACCATACGTCAGACCATTTTAATATGAGTCATATTTCCTAGTAATCTATTCAAACAATAAGGATTACTATCTTAACACGATTCTTGTACTTTAGAAGTTACGCAGCTTACGCTAAACCATAATGACTCACCGTATATGTGTCTTATATCCAAATGCTTCCTTTTTCACTCCAGCAAGCGTTTCGTGCGACTTATTCAGTTTCTGTTTCAGATCTGTCTTCTCTCCTTCTATTCTGTCAATGTTTTCCTTCATCAATGTAGATTCGTTTCCATAAGCATTTTTCAGTTTGTCGAGGTACCTTACAATGAAACATAGGAAAAAGATGTATTTTCTACAATACCAAAAATAAATGTCAATAACAATATAAAAATAAAAATATCGAAAGACAATAAGAAAAACAATAATAAAAGTTCCAACAAAAAAAATAACACTAACAAACAAACAACAACAACAACAACAACAACGAACATACATTACTTAGATATTTTATTATATATATATATATTAATATTAATATATATATATAGATAATTATATATGTATATACTTGTATATATATATATATCTATATATATATTATATATTATATATATAATAGATATATATATATATATATATATTATATATTATTATATATTATATTTATATATAATATTTATATGACTGTATTCTATTTATATAATATTATCTTTATTATATTTTATTATACTATCTATATATATATATATATATTATATATATTATATAATATATTAAATATCTCTATATATTATATATTTTATATATATATTTTATAATTATTATTATATATATATCTATATTTATATATTATTATATATATATTATATAGTATATATAATATTATTATATGTTACTTCGAATAATACTTTCATATATTTTATTCCAACCTCAACTATTACAAATGTTACTATTATCTACTATTGTTCTGAAATAATAATAATAATAATAATAACTAATAATAATACTATAATATATAATAATAATAATAATAATAATAATAATAATAATAATAATAATAATAAATATATAATAATAATAATCTAAATAATTATAATAAATTAGATAATAATATAATATATTAATAATAATAATACCTGTTGCATTCCTCCACAGATTTCTTATGAGCATTTTCTGGAACAGATTCTTTTAGCGCTTCTTTATTCCTTCTCGCTAGTTTTCAGTGTTGAGATGACTTCAGTCTCTCTCAATTTTCTCTAGTCTTTGTTTCGACCTTCCTTCTGCAGCCTGTTGAACTCTTTGATGGATATGTAGAAATGTAGATAAGAAAGTCATTTGCAGAAAATATCTCTGTGCTAGATTTACTCACTATATATATTGATATATATATTATATATATATATTATATTATATTATATAATATATATTTATTTATATAATATATATATTATATATATATATATATATATATATATTTATATTATATTATATATATTATATTATTAATTATTAATATCTATATACATATATATATATGATATTACATTATATATTATTATATATATATTAATATATATCTATATATATTATATATATATATATATATTATATATAATTTATATATATTATATTATTATATTATATTCATATATATTAGTATATATATTTCTCAACAGATTAGCTTTAGTGTGACGGTTAATATACATGGCACTGTTTAAGTCACTGCGACCTAGATAGTTGTACCTGCCCTTCCTATAAAATTTAACATGTCACTACTTTCTCACTTATGCTTGGGACAGACTTAGGTTGTTTGTGTGGCCGGTCAATATTATGCCCAACTCACTTTATTTAAAATCTCATCCAATCTGCAGTTTTACAATTCCAGAATCTCAAGGAATGCTATTTGTGAGCTCGGTCTTCTTAATAGTGGTCCTTAGCCACACCACCCACCCAAACCAAACCTTTGCAAGGCCTAAATCTTCGGATAGCGGAAAATGTTACCCTGCCAATTTCTGACAAAAGTCACTCTCTACAATTTGCACACTTACATAAATCTTAAAATCACGCAGAGTATTATTTATACCAATATTTTGTAGATTTTGTCACGCATAATATAATAAAATAATAATAATAATCATAATTTAATATATATACTAATAATAATAATAATGAATTAATAATTAATAATAATATAATATAATAATATAATCTAGAATTAATAATCTAATAATATCTAATATACATATCGTATAATATAATAATATCATAATAATAATAATAATATAATAATAATAATAATCAATAACAATAATACTAATAATATAATATAATAATATAATATTAATAATAATACTAATAATATACTAATATAATATAATATCTAATATATAAATAATGATAATTAATAATAATATAATATATATAATTTGATATAGAAGATAATTTTGCGAATTCTTTCGTTATCCTATGAACAAATCTACTAACAAGTATGAACGTAATATTGCAATATAGAATTGTTACGCTAAAGCAATTACTCATAATAAACAAAAATCACGCTAAATTTATACGATTTTTTGTTACTATTTCGTAACAATTTTTATGCTATTTTACATTATTTTACTATTTCCTATAGTGAGGGTTTACCGAAAATAGAGTCGAGTCATTTTTGAAATATCAGAGTTATGTATTTATATTGTTTATATTAAATCTAATCCGCTGGTCTTTTAGAATAAAATGGACGACTCTGTCGCTCTTCTGATCAAGCCACGGTTTGTCTTCATTTTTTATACATTTTACTGTCTGTTTCTTGTGTCAGTCAACCTCTAACAGCATCTCGGTCTTTTCAAAGTATTTCATTCAGTTGCGATTTAGACCTTTTCGATTTCGCAGCCTCATTTTTATGAGTTGTGGCGTAGTTATTTCCTTCTACAGGCCCATCTTTACGCCGGGGCTCGATGGGCTAGGTCCTATTTCGCATATCTATGAGACCCCTGTTCTTGCGACGGCCAGCCCAAGCAATGATTACTTTTCCCATTTATGTGACTTACTCCTCCTTGTACTGTAAAATCCAGTTTACAGTGCTTACTGCTAAGTATGGTGCTTATTTTACCTTTTGACTTTTATATGACAGCAAGCTTCAAACTTTTGAAAACAGTTAGATGATAATGTCTTTGATTTATTATAAATGAAGAAGCAGACTAAATCTTTTATTTTTGTAGTCTGTTTTTCTTGTGTTTAAAAAATGGCTATAATTTTATTATAAATGAATGAAAGAGAAAACAATTGGATACACTTTGAAAGAGCAGCCAGTGCTTCAGAGATTGAAAATATTCCTTGTCTGCCATATAGCATAGGGCTATCAACTGAATTACGGTTGGAATCAGAGATGGAGTAGAATATTTTGTTCCCCCCAACTCCACAGTTTTTATTATTATTATTATTATTATTATTATTATTATTATTATTATTTTATTATTACTATTATTTTATTATTATTATTATTATTATTATTATTATTATTATTATTATTATTATT
>JABUQX010003350.1:0-12500 GCA_015478945.1 Trachelipus rathkii | reverse complement strand
GGTGTGAAGTTTAATGAAATAATAAAAAAAGTTATTTAATTATTAATTTACCTGCTAAATAAAAGCGCATTTTAAAAAGGAAAGGAATATTCGTTAAATGGTTGGGGGAAGCGAGAGAGAGAAGCAACAGCCAATCAGGGATGGCATTTTGGTGATTTTTTTGATTTTTTTAAAAAAAATCAATGTGATTTTTTTTATTTTTTTGATATTTTTGGTTTTTTGGATTTGTAACGTCACGTGAAATATAATTTGCAAGTTACAAATATATCGCGTGACGTTACGAATCTGAAAAAATAGAAAAAATAAAAAAAATAAAAAAAATCACAATGATTTTTTTTAAAAAAATCAAAAAAATCACCAAAATTGCCATCCCTGCAGCCAATAGAAAGGCTGGAATAACATGACTCTTTCTTGAGATGAAACGTTTCTCAATGAGGGTAGCTTGCTTTTAGTGTTGCCACAAGAAAAATCGTCAGAGGAAAATGAAGAATATTCAGATACAATCAAAACAAGTGGAACTGATCAAAGTAGAAAGAAGTTAAAATGCAAACGTAGAAGCAGCAGTTAGAAAAAACAACATGAATTAGAAAATACAATTCAAACTACTATGGATAAATATTTTGCAGCACCACTTATAGAACGAAAATCGGATGCTGATCCACTGCTATGGTGGAAAGAAAGAAAAGATCTTTATCCTGATTGCATCTTACCTGAATTAGCTAGGAAATATCTCTCTGCTCCACCTTCAAGTGTATTTAGCGAGAGAATGTTCAGTCAAGAAGGAAATATTTATAAAAGTAAAAGGAATCGTCTTTCTTCAACACTAGAGCATTTGATTTTAAATATTAGAGAATGGTTACCTAAATATCAATGCATAAGCTATTTAACTTTCATTTCACTGACTTTGTGTTTAACAATATGATTTAATTTTCTCAAAAAATTCTATTGTGATACTCTATACAGTATCGATAACAGCTGGTACATGCACTTTATCATATATATATATATATATATATATATATATATATATATATATATATATATATATATATATATATATTAGTTATATATATATATATATATATATATTTATTTATAATATATATATATATATATATATATATATATAATAATAATATGATATATATATATATATATTATATATATATATATATATGTTTAAATGTTAGTTTGTTAAACTTAAAAGCTCTTTAATAATTTAAAGAATTAAAGATTATATTCATTAATTTTAGTCTTTGGTCTGATATGGCATGGAGTTTAAAATTTCTCTTTACCAATGTTCATTTACCTTATTTCTGTATTGCATTTTTAAAAAAATATGCTAGAGTTATCAAAAGTGTATTTTGTTGGTTAGGGTAGTTATTTTGAATATCAACCCTTTAAGTTGTTATCAAATAACTTAGTCATTTAGTAAATGGTGTCATATAGGCCTATTCATATTATTATATATTATTATAGTTATAATATTAGTTATTAGTTTGACTTAATATTAGCTGCGTTTCCAGAAGCCCGAGTGCAGCCCGTGTGCAAAATCGACTCGGAAACGCTTCGAATTGAAAAAATTACATTAACCAATTAGAGAACAGGAAATTTGAATTACCTGGAACGGTCGAGCGCCGCCCGTCGGATCAG
This sequence comes from Trachelipus rathkii, assembly GCA_015478945.1. Classification (NCBI taxonomy): domain Eukaryota; kingdom Metazoa; phylum Arthropoda; class Malacostraca; order Isopoda; family Trachelipodidae; genus Trachelipus; species Trachelipus rathkii. The sequence continues at coordinate 10,847 of JABUQX010003350.1, read as the reverse complement.
TGATAATTGTAAACAAATACTCTTATACTTATATGTATCTATTTTATGAAATAGTACGATATATTAGTATCCTTAATATAAAAGTTAACTAAAATATTAAAAAAATTTTGGCAAGCCATTTCCGACACATGTTTTGTAAAAAGATTTGTTTGTAAACAAAGTATTCTTCCGCGCAGCGCCCGTTTATTAATTCCCGAAATCGAGGATTTAACAACGGGGGTGACGTTACGTGACGTAGAAGTGCGGATACGAGCTCTGGAAACGATTGCATGTGCGCCTGTGTGCCCGCCCGGACTGCAGTCGGGCTTCTGGAAACAACAAAAAAAAAATATTAAAATATTTTTTTTTACACTTATTGTATGATCCAGTTCTTCTAAATAAATTTATTTCATTAAATGTCTCATTATTACTTTCAATGAATAATAACTATTTTTATTTTCAAAACTACCTTTTAAAAATATAGGTCTCCGGCCGGAGAAAGCCGGAGACTAGTGGTCTCCGGCCGGAGATCTTTAAAAAGGCCGGAACTCGTGCCAAGCCGGAGCCGGAGCCGGAGATCCGGTGCATCCCTAATATATATATATAATATATTATATATATATAATATATATATATATTATATATATATATATATATATATATATATATATATATATATATATATATATATATATATATATATATATATATAAATATATATATTTATATATATATATATTATATAATATATTTATATATATATATATATATATTAAAATATTTACATAATATATATATATATATATTGGGTATCCAGATTCTATACATTTATATATACACCTTTATCCATATAAATTTCATATCCATAACATATATATATATAATATATTAATATATATATTATATATTAGAATTACATTGTATGGCTATATCCAAGTATTTTGTTTCTTTATTTTCAGTAATTCTTTGTCAAATTGAAGCTCATCTGGTGAATCTCACCCATATTTATCAAAGTAACTTACAATTTATTTATTTTGGTAAGAGTAATTACTTTAAATTACTTATAAAATATATATGGTACTATATTATAATATACTATAAAATATTTGAAATCCTTAGTTATTATTAAACATTGTTATACAAGCCAAAACTTGAGCAATAAATATTGAAATATTTTATGGCTAATTTTGAGGGTATTTAAACATTTAAGGTTGCATGGAGAAAAATTATGAAAATACAATCACAGCATTTAAAAAAGATGTTTTTTAAATATGGTTAAGATTTAGTTATACAAAACTTTTATTATTAATTACATTATTAATTATTATATTATTATTATTATTATGATTATTATATTATTATGATTATATATTATATATTATTATTATTATTATTATTATTATTAAAGAAAAGCTGAAGTATTTGTAGGAATTAGAATTAAAAAAATTTCTTTATTAAATTTTGGATTTTGGAATGCTTAGCTTACTAAAAATGTGGGTTAATTGATAAACTCTTTCAGTGATTAAGTAGGTAGTTTCTATTTAAATAAAGATTAACCAATTACTATCTTTTGATTTTTAGTTGCTTTAGAAATGGTACAGATATGCTTGAATTGGATTGTCACATAACTCAAGATGGTCAAATTGTTGTTGCACATGATGCAGACATAAATAGACGAACAGATTCTGAAGGATTGATAAGCTCTTATAAATACTCTGATTTACCATTAATGAAAAAAGATTTACCAGTGGATTTTATGCCTGGAGTAGTTTTTTCTGGAACAAGCGAAGATAAGATTTCCTTACACAAGAAGATATTCCAGTATTTCCCAATATACCAATAAATATTGACATTAAAGTTAATAATGATCAGCTTATTACTAAGGTTTGTACTACAATTAAAATATTGATAAAGCTCTTTATAGAATTAAAAGAATTATAACTTCTTTTTAAGGAAGAGATTTAACATTACTAAATTAGATGTTATTGGAATTTTGATATACTAAATATAGTGCCTAGGTATTGGAGAGATTAAATATTTTTTTTCCAATATAACATGAAGAAATTCTTCAATAGCTATTTAGAATTTTATAAATTGCTCCTTGTTGTTTGATTTACTCTTTCTAAGCTCCATTTTATTTTCCTGAATTATTCCTTCTTTGCAAATTTTCCACTGTAAGATTATTATTATTATTATTATTATTATTATTATTATTATTATTATTATTATTATTATTATTATTATTATTATTATTATTATTATTATTATTATTATTATTTTAGGTTAATGAATTAATTAAGCATCATGATCGTGAGCATATAACTGTATGGGGAAATGTGAACGACACCATTACTCAGAAATGCTACAAAGAGGTAGGTTTAAAAATGACATTGGTATTCATATAGAGTTCTGTATTAATTTTTTTTTTTTTGTATCCAAATACGGTTGTCTTAAAGAATTTTAATGAATATAATTGTATTTTGGAATTTAATTCACAATATTCAAATTGGTTAATGTTTTGGTATGTTTATTTGTAGTGAATTAGTTATGTTTATAAAATTTATATGGTAATTTGAAAATTATAGGATTTTTATAATGTTTTTAAATGGTTTTCTCCACTTTACATGATTTTTTTTTTTTTCACAGAACCCGAACATAGGTTTATTATTCAGTTTTCGGAGGACTATGACTCTTGTGACACTTATGTATACTGGTCTTCTTCCTTTTATTCCTCTTAAGGAAACACATCTTGAAATTTTTGTTCCTTCGCATCTTGTCAAGTAAGTTAAATACAAAGCTGCAATTAGGAACATCATAATAAAACCTTAAATGCAAATATAATATGTAATTTGAATCACTTCCTTTTTCATTTTAATAATAATAATAATAATAATAATAATAATAATAATAATAATAATAATAATAATAATAATAATAATAATAATAATAATAATAATAATAATAATAATAATAATTAGAGGGTTGTGATTTAACTTTTTTGCTGTACTTGTAATGATAGATTTTATTTATTCACCCTATTATAATTACTTTCTATTACATTATTTTTGAAATATAAAAATGTAAAAGATTTCATATAGCTTTTGAATTAAATGCAGCTAAGTAAATTATGCAAAACTGGCCAAAAGTTGGAGTCTAAGGATGTATCGACAAGCAAATTAGTCAATTACTGATTTATTGACTGATTTTTTTATATACTGTATGTAGTATGTACTGTATAGCAATTATACTTATACTGCAATTTTTAATTGTTACACAGGCTGTGAAAAATGTACGACCAGTAGAAACATTATAAAACACTTTAATCATTCTGTTTCAGTAGTTAGCAAGCTGATAGAATTGCAGGATTATTTTTAGGTTTAAGGAAGCATAAATTAACTCTTGATGTGTTTACCCTTTGGAAGTCATCGTACATGCTGCTAGGAAATATTGAACAACGAAAAACCTTTGTTGCATATATTATAGTTATTAACCTTCTGCAGAAAAGAATTGTTAACTTTTTAAACCATTTGGAGAAATTTATGTGGAAGCATGTACAAGCAATTCAAACTCTGGATTATATTTATGGAAAGCAATGCCATAGTTGGAGAGTTTGCATCTTCAATTGATTAAGATTTTCCATTTAAAAAAAAATATATTAGTATATACTTTGATCTCTCTTTACTAGATCTTGATTCAAAATGAAATTTCAGAGAATAGACACGGAAGACAAAATAAAGGGCATTAGAAATTTTTAAAGATGCAGAAACTTGGAGACTAAAAGTTCATTTAACAGAGATACATGTGTCAGCTCTGAGGAAAGTTCAGTTATCTTCAAATTCACCTTTGATGATCAAAATTATTTGATGAATTTGCTTGTTATATAAGGGAGAGAAATGATTGACCACTAGGATTGCAAAGAAAGGAATATAGGAAAAGGAAAAACATTACTTTTACTTAGATCAAGAGAGTGTAAGGTGTGTATTGAGAGTGTGGTGAGCGAGAGTGAGAGCTGCAGAGAGAATGGTGTGCGCGCGTGTGAGAGAAGAGGTTAAATAAAGGGCAAAGGAGTGTGGGTAGAGAGATAGGAGATAGTATATAGTAGGGTATATATATATATAATATATTATATAGAATATATATATATATATATTATATATATTATATATATATATAATATAAAAAAAAAAAAGTAAATAATATATAATATATATTATATATATATATATATATATATATATATATATATATATATATATAATTTTTTTTTTCTTTCTTAATCTACCTCTTTGCCCCAAGACTGGGGGTAAGGTGCGTGTCATGCATCGGAAAAGAAAAGCAGTAGAAGAATATGACAAAAGTCGGAAAGGAAGAAGCCCAGCCTTACCGCCCCCTCGTGCTACATTAATTAGTGAGAACTCGTCACAGACAGAAAATCCACCCTAGAGCTTCATTGGACTTCGACGGACCCTCACTAGGGTAAATCGTCAATGTAAGGGTTCATCCCTTGGCCCAGGTGGGCCACAACCATGCCCCCATACAAAACCCCGCCATTCACTCCTATTATGCACCTTTATTCTCGCCTCTGCCAAACTCACATTTCTCTCCTTCAGACATTCGTTCACTGACTCAATCTACTTTCTCTTAGGTCTCCCAGCCGGTCGGTTCCCAACACACTCGCCACTATACAACCGCTTAACCAACCAACTATCATTCTTCCTTTCCACATGACCAAACCATCTCAACATACTTTCATTTATTCTCTCATTTACCCCTTTCTTCACACCACACAGCTCTCCAATACGTTCATTCCTCATTTTATCAATTCTTCTCACACCTAGCATTCCCCTAAGATTGTCCATCTGAACACATTGAACTTTAGATCTATACTTCTTATTCCAGACCATAGTCTCACTACTATACAATAACACAGGTAACAACATACCCTCATGTAAGACCCTAGCGCACTCAAGACTTAGTCCCTTTACATTCACCAACGATTTAATTGCACCAGCAACCTTCCTGCCATTCACAACTTTCCTACTACACTCTGCATCATCCGTTCCCTTCTCATTCAACACATACCCTAAATATTTAAACTCCGACACTTGTTCCAGCTGCTCACCATCTAACATAACTTCACACTGAGGACTGTCCTCACTCACAACCATAACCTTACTCTTATCTTATAGGGCACCCTCCACTCATTTCCATTCTCCATCATTCTAACACCATTTCCTGCCATCCCCACCTTTTACAAATTTCATAGTTAGAATAAAATTCTTATTTTTTGGTGTAAATTGGTCAAATGAATGAAAATAATACTTATTAAATATTAAAGGTTATGTAAAATTGAAACAGAAAGTGTAAGAATCATTGTGATTAAATAACTTTATTTCTCAATCAATCGAAAATGGTGACTGTTCGTGCTCAAATGAAATAGCAGAGATTGTGAGTGTGTGAATTTAGAATATAAAATTGTTTATATTGTTGCATTTGGCATTCTTAGTTACATTTTGATGTTGCCACAGGCAAGAAACATTACCATTCTCTTTATGTATCAATAAGGTGAGACTACTTTAAGTTATATTTTAAATATATATATATATATATTATATTTATATATATAATATTATAATATATTATATATATATATATATATATGATAATATATATATATATATATATATAGTATATATATATATATATATATATAGAGAAGAGAGAGAGCAGGAAGAGAGAGAGAGAGAAGACAGAGAGAAGAGAGACGGTCCCCGCTTATATATATATATATATATATATTAATATATATTATATATATATATATATATATATATTATTATATATATTATATAAATATAATATATATATATATATATATAATAATAATATATATTATAGTATTATATATATATATATATATATATATAATATATATAAATCTTCTTCTTCCTCCCAAGACTGGGGGTAAGGTGCGTGACATGCATCGGAAAAAGAAAGTAGTAGAAGAATATGATACAAGTCGAAAAGGAAGCCCAGCCTTACCGTCCCCTCTATACCTATTAGTGAGAAATCGTCGCAGTCAGAAAATCCACCTAGAGCTTCACGGACCGCATGGCCTCCACTTATGGCATATGTCAAGTGTAGGTTTCAAATTTCCCTGCCAGGTGGGCCACAAACCCATACCCCTCACAAAACCCTCATTCACTCCTATTATGCACCTTTATTCTCGCCTATTATGCACATTTATTCCCAACACACACCACTATATATCTGCTTAACCAACCGACTGTCATTCATCCGTTTTTCCATATGGACCAAACATCTCAACGTCTGTTACTTTCATCTTTTCATATAATTTAACCTCCCTTTCTCCACACCACATCATCTCGTACATTTACAGTGTGGGCTTGTTTTTTATCAATCTTTTCAACTAACGGTCCCGCCAACATAGATGTCCCTCTGAACCATTAACTTTAGATCTATACTTTATTCCAGACCATAGTTCACTACTATAAATTAACACAGGTAACAACATTACCCTCATGTAAGACCCTAGCGCAACTCAAGACTTGGTCCTTTACGTCACCAACGATTTATTGCACCAGCCACCTTCCTGCCATTCACATACTTTCCTACTACACTCTGCATCATCCGTCCCTTTTCATCCAACATATTCCTAAATATTTAAAACTCAGACACTGTGTTCCAGGCTGTCAGCCATAAATAACTTCAACACTGAGGATGTCCTCACTTTACAAACCATAACCTTTACTTTATCTACATTACTTTCAAACACTTCGATTTTACAGGACCCTGCCAATCTCTCTACATCCTCTCAACTCTTCAGATTCACCACACAAAACCAATCATCGCGCATATAATAGGTAGGGCACCCTCCTCTCACCTCCATTCGTCCATCATTCTAACACCATTTCCTGCCACCCCCATCTCTAATTCTTTTCATAAAACCCCCATCCCAATATACAAATTGAATAACCAAGGGGCATAACACATCCCTGCCTCACTCCGTTGATTAATATTAAACCATCACTTTTGACACCATTTATTCTTACACACGCTTCACTTATCCGTCAACATACTTTTGATTCCATTCAGAAGCCTACGACCAACACCATACATTACGAACACCTGCCATAGAGTCCCTATTAATGCCTAATATCATACGCCTGTTGCAAAATCCAAAAACCTAAATACAATTTATTCTTCTCCCTCATTTTATCATGTCACTTGTTTCAATGTAAAGATTTGATCCACACACCCTTTGCCACTCCTAAACGCACTTTGTTTTCACCAATCAGTTCCTTCAGTACTCGAAGCCACTTCTTTCAACTCTAAAAATACCAGCACATATCTTCCCTACAACACTGAATAAACTAATTCCCCATAATTTCCAACAGTTCCCTTATCTCCCTTACCTTATATTAAAGGGTACTATTTATCTTGCTCTCCTACAAATCCCTCGGAAACTATACCCTCCATAAAAACGCTTTATTAACCCAAAAAAAACCCCAACTTCTAAATCCAAGCAAGGCATCATCTCGCCTCCGTTCCTTGATCATTTCACCAGTAATTTTCATCTATACCTGCAGATTTAAAATTCTTCAACTTTCTCACTCTACCCATTACCTTTTCCTTGCTAATGACCTCATCCCCAAAATACCTATTCCTTCTTGCACCATCAAACCCACACACACATTCACTATCACTTCTTCATTACTGCTAATTCTCGAAGTGTTCTTTCCACACGCCCCTCACATCCATTTCATCAGTTACAAAATCACCATCCCTATTCATTATTCTAAGTAGAACTGCCCTTATCTCATTCTTAACTTTGCGCTTCCAGAATAGTTTCCTATTCCCTTCTAAGTCCCTATTCGTCCTACTTCCAAACTGTTCATTTACCTCTTCTTTTCTCCTACGTATGCACCTTTTAGCATTCCTTTTTTCTTCCTTATATACTTCCAAACATCTTTCTTTTGAAAACTTCATTCATTTAGCCTTTAGGTACATTCAACCACGCTTCTTTTTTACTTTTAACCGCTTGCATCACCTCTTCATTCCACCACTCACTGTTATCATTCTTACTTCCTACTTTTACACATCCACATACTCCTTTGCAACTACTAACAAAACTGCTTCCTTCATTATGCCTCCCAGATTTCGTTCAGTTGTCAACTTGTTCACATTCAACTGATTTACTTGCGAGTTCTCTTATATACTTATTTATTACTTTGTTCACTTAACTTCTCACTCTTAATTCTACCCAATTCTTTCCATATCACCTTCCTCTCCATTCAAGCACCCACTAACTTAATTTTAATATATTCAGTATATACATATATATATATATTATATATATATAATATATATATATATATATATATTATATATATATATTATATATATATATATATATAATAGTATATTTATATATATAATATATATATATATATATATATATATATATATATGAGCTTGCAATATATAGGTTACATAATAAAAAATTAAGAAAATTTTTTTTCTTACTTTATAATTTTAGAGTATTGATAATAAAGCTAGGTTAAGGTTCTATTTTCTCCTTCTCTGTCAATCATATTTGTTTTCGTAATATATAAAGTTTCAATATATTTCTTTGTTCAATGAGCTGTTTATTTCTTTTATGAAACTTTTGTATTTAAAAAAAAAAAAATTTTTTACTTATTAATCAGGCAATTAGTCCTAGCAATGAAAATTTTTATTGCCAGGACTTTATATATCATGGTTGACATTATTTTTGATGTTTTATAAAATCAGTTGATTCTAAAGCTTTTTTTATTGCTGATTCCGAATCTGTAATAAGTTTTTCTCTGCCATGTAAAGTCTTTTGAAAACAACACTGGAAGATGAAAAACTGGCCCAGTTTAAAACTCCTGCATTCTGAGAAACCTTATAAATACTCTTGTGATACAAAAACGTTCTTCTACCTTCTTAACATATAAAACTGTCTAATGAAATAATTCACTAAAGTTCTCTTTAAAGATGTTTTTTGTTTTGAATACCTGATAAATAAACTCCCCAAGTTGTCATCAGAGAAACTCAAACTCGACTATGTTTAATATATATATTTGCGGGCCCGCATATTCGACAGCTTGTGTCAGATGATGATTTTGAAAAAAAAAAAAACTATGACACTAGTTGAAAAAGAAGGGTGGGTCGCTTTTAAAGTTGCCGTTCATAACTTTTTGGGGAACTTTAAAGATCCTAACTATAAAGTAAGTTTTGCTGCTACTTGCGGGAAAACTTTTTTAAAATTTTCTGCAGCATGAGTGTGAAAGTTCACTTTCTTCATTTCCACTTGAATTTTTTCCTCGAAAATTTAGATGTTAGTGAGGAGCAAGGAGATGGAAAAGAGAAATCAAGTTTGATAGAATTTTATATTCATATAATGCAATATTGTTTTATGTTTGAAAATAGATTGTCAGATGAACAGGGGTATAAATCACGTAAAGGACGTTTTAAACTAGTCTAAAGGTAAGAAACGGTATATGTATTAGGCCCTATGTTTAATATTTATATTAGTGATAATTAATTAGCTAATTAATAATTATTAATAAATTGTTTAATATTTATATTAGTGATATTTAAAATATTTCTTTGATTAAAAGTCAGGCTATAATTTGAGTATATGAAGGTTGTAGAGCTAAAATATTTTAAAACTTGATTTGTGAAAATGCTTGACATGACCTGGAAAATAGAGATCATTTTTCGGAATTAGCGCTACGAAAATACTTTAGAATTCTTCTGATAATGATTTAAACTTCTATCAACTTTTTTTCATACATCTACCTGTGAAATTTACACAAAATTTTCAAATGTATTCCATATCTAAAGTAACTAACTATTCCTTTGCAGATTGTAATTTGTTTCCTTTCACTTACATATATCTGCTAATGATTCTCTTCTTGCAGAGTTGTTGATGGCTATGTTATAATAAAATATCTGATTAATCGGCCATAAGCAGCCGATTTACGCCAACTGATGTTTCAGCTTTTCTAGTTGAAGACAGTGACAATAACGTATAAGTTGTTAGGCTTAAATTATTTCATTTTTTTTAATTATAGTAAGTTTTTATCCCTTGTAAATACATTTGAAATTTTAAATTTTATAAAAAAAAACGTGAAAGGAATTATTTTTTTCGCTGATTGTATTAAAACAGTAGTTAAAATGAATTATTTTTTTTGAATTATCGAAGGAAACATGTCAAATGTGCACATTATTTTGATGCTGGTATGTTCAAAGTACTTATTTAGAAGTGAAAATAAAAATGTGCATGAAATTATATTTGATGTCACAGAAAGCCGAAATGCGTTATTGGAATTATTTAGTTAAAAAGAAACAAAGTTATAATGAATATAGAATTAAATAAAATATAAATAATGGTTAATGATAATTGTGCTTCAAAGAATGTTGAGTTGCTCTAAACTATATTTTTATGTATTTTTTTAATGATGTAAGCTAGATATGCAGATTCATCAAAGACTGTATTTTTGAAATAAGAGATGCTTATTGAGTTTAAAGGGCAACCAGTGTCTAATAAGAAGGTAGTTGATTTTAGTCAAAGGGAAGAGGAGGTCGGAAATTAAGATAACAAAATTATGAGTTTATGGAATTTGAAGTAAAGGGTGGACTCTTTAGGGAAAAAAATAAATTGTAGTTAAAGAAAGATGAAAAAGGCTGGTGAAAATACTTTAAAAAGTGAGGAAGATGTGTGGTATGAAAATAACATTGGATAAAACATGCTTCTCTGCTTATATATTATCCTACCCCTTGGGTTCCATGGGGGTAGAAGCGACTTTGTTGGTTCCATG
>JABUQX010003349.1:15000-29931 GCA_015478945.1 Trachelipus rathkii | reverse complement strand
AGGTCTTGGTTTTTTTTATGAATAAAACAATATATATATATATATATATATATATATATATATATATATATATATATATATATATATATATATATATATATATATATATATATATATATATATATATATATATATATATATATATATATATATATATATATATTAGATATATATATATACCAGAAAAGAGGCCGATACCGATACCGATACTCTATTTTTTAGGTGCCGATACCGATACCGATACCGATACCGATACTTTAATTAATATAATAAATACAAAGTAATAAGATAGAACATTTGTGCACTGCTAGGCAACTCAAGATTGCATTCCCTGTACAAACAATACTTAGTCATTTATATTTCATATTTGGTTGTGCCCAAGTATATTTATTTTATAAATTAAAATAGTACCTTTAAGAAATAATAATTGCAAATATAATATTAATAACTTTTTATGTTTGTGTTTATTTAAAAAATATTCCATTTCCATTTTCAAGTAAGTATTAACAAAGTTTAGCTACTAGCTTTTATGTTTTAACATGATTACAATTTACAAGAAGATTCTTTAACTAGCTACAATATAAAGAATAAAAATAATGAAAGAAGAGACCTCAATTAATCAGCCGAAAAGTTAAAATAAAAAAACGCTATTACTCAAACATGACATAATAAAATACTCCTTTAAGATAGATATCATTCAATACTCAAATTCAAAAATTCACAAATTGTGATGCAAAAACATTAAGCTTTCACTAGTATCTGGCGAGAGACTGTTCCTTTTTGGGGTGTTTACATTCCTACCAACACTATAAATACGCTCTCTCTTGACTGATGAAGGAGGTGCTGATAATTATTTGCCTGCAAGCACTGATAATAATGAAAACCTTGGCCCATTTTCATGCCACCACATGAAAGGATTCTCTTCTGTAGGCAGCATCTCATGTTTTCGTAGAGCCTCATCTCCTCTTTCACAAACTGCAAATTTGAATTATCTTTGCTCCTTGATGACTGTCTCTTCAGTTTTTACGATGAGGTTCCCTGGTGTGATTCCTTTGAAGGTGAATGAGATGTCAATGCAATTTCGGCCATGAACTTATCAAAGTTTAACATATCCAAATCCTCATCTTCAGTAGGTTTATTTGCTGAAAAGCCACCATCGTCACTATCAGTGCTGTTGCCAGGGGTTGCAGATAAGGCGGCTTCCACTTCTCTGTCTCTTTTTTTTTTTTTTTTTTTTTTAAGCGAGCAAGCTCCTCGGTTTTGTTTTTTTAATGCATTCTAGAAGTGGTTCACCGTCGGAGGTGCCATTCTTGTGGGGTTTCAGCTAGCTTAAGGAATTCCTTATTAGAACCTTTTATTTATTTATTTTTTTACAGTTGTCACCGCCGCTCACGGGCAGAACCCTATTCAAGGAGTGGGTGTTGAACGCCTCAAAAATCCATCTAACGCAAATTACGCAGATGAGCACAGACGCAGGCTTTAAAGTGAGGGAAATTAAATTGAGTAGGAAACACAGATGATGGAAGAGAATTCCACAGAACAGAGGTGGCAGGAAAGAAGGAAGCACCGCAGCGAACCAGTCTGGAGTTACTAACATCAACACAAAACTCATGTGCCGACACAGCACCCCTTGTGCTACGAGGGCGTCGTAAAGGTGGTGGTACGCGAGTGGATAGTTCCCTCGAGCACTTGCCTCTACAGTACCTATAGAAAAGGGATAAAGCACCAACATCGCGCCGCAAATATAAAGGGTCAAGTGAACTAGAAAGTACAGGACAGTTTATAAGTCTTTTGGCCTTTGACTCGACCCTATCCAAAAGTCGGATGAAACCAGAGCCCCCGCCCCCACAGATATGAGAGCAGTACTCCATACAAGGGCGGATGAGACCCTTGTATAGGTGGAGTAACTGAGAAGAGGAAAAAAGTCTCGCACTCTAAACAGAACTCCCAGTTTCTTTGAGGCCGCCCTAGCAGCCACTGTGATTTGAGGTTTTCAAAACATTTTTTTGTTTATGTTAAGGCCAAGGATATTTATATTGTCAACAGGAGAGACGAGAGAACCGTCGAAAGAGATAGAAAAGTTAAGTGTCTTAGAGAGAGAGATTTGAAGAAGTTGGGTTTTTAAAGAATTAAATTTCACAAGCTTGAGACGACCCAACCCTGAAATTCTATCCAGATCAGCGAGAATAGAATCGGAAAGATTAAGACAATTCTAGAAGTAAAAGAGGGAGCAAAATTGATATGAGTTGAAGAATGAAGGGTCAAGTCATCGACATATGAGTGGATAGAGTTAGATGTGCAGGTGAGAAGATCATTGATGAAAAGCAGGAATAAAGTAGGAGATAAAACAGAACCCTGAGGAACACCACTATTGACAGAAAAGAAGAAGTGCTTCATCAACAAGCTGTATAATAGGCGATTGAAAGAAAGCTAGATATCAGTAACAGAGAACAAGGAAACCCAAAGGAGGGAAGCTTGGAGAGCAGTGACGCGTGCCATACCCGGTCAAATGCTTTGGATATGTCAAGCGCCACCACACAAGTCTTCCCGTAGTTCCTAAGGGCGGAAAACCATAAATCTGTTAAATAGGAAAGTATATCGCCAGTAGATCTCGAGCACCGAAAGCCGTACTGGTAATCGGAAAGAAGGGAATGAGATTCCAGATGATCTAAGAAGTGAGAGTTGAGAAGGGTTTCAAAGATCTTAGAAAGAATACAAGTGAGAGCTATAGGGCGATAGTTAGAAGGATCAGAGCAGCATCATTTTTTCGGAATAGGTTGGACATATACGCGCTTCCAACACGGAAAGTGCTAGTATTGAGGCATAGGGAATATATAGTTGAACGAGGGGTGGGGTCAGCACGGAAGCACTTCCTCAAAACTCGGAGAGGAATGCCATCAGGGCACCCCCCCTCCTAACGGTCCATAGATTTCGGGAGCTCATGCACCCGATCAAATAAAATGACAGGTAAAGGCATAGAACACCTGAGAGGAGGAGGAAGAGGAATACCAGAATCGTCCAGGGTTGAATTAGAGGAAAATAGGAGGCCTTTTCAGTTGGAGTATTAACAACAGAATCATCAGAGCGAATAAGAGGAGGAAAGGATGATTTACAGAAGTTGTTAGAGATGTTTTTGGCAAGAGGCCAGAGAGATTTGTCAGTAGGAGAACCAAGGAGGTCAGCGCATTTTCGTTTAATGAAAGTCCGCTTTGCTCGTCGAAGAGTATCCCTGCAACGATTTCTAGCTGAATGAAAATTGGCAAGAGTGATAGGAGAACGAGAATTTTTCCACACCCGATAAGCATTGTCTCTAGCCTGAATGGCCAGGGAACAAGCACGATCGAACCATGGATTTTGAGGAGAAAAAGATTTAGTCCAAGAAGGAATGAACCTGCTCATCCCATTAACAATTACAGTTCCCACTTTATCGGCAGAATCTGAAACGTCTTAAGAGTCAAAGCAGTCACTTCAATTATAGTTAGCGTAGAAGCAACGCAATGCCCCCCAATCGGCCCGATCAAAGTGCCAGAAAAACCGCATAGGGCAGGATGGAGATGTTGGAGAGAAAGTATTAAAATTAAGTGATATAAGGTTGTGGTCAGATTTACCGATAGGAGTGAAGGTGGTGTATTTATAGAGAGAAGGACTAGTGGTGAAACATAGGTCAAGTGTGTTCAAGAATCGGTTGGAACGATCCGGAATGTGTGTAGGTTATTTAATTAGTTGCTTCAGATCGTTGAGAATACTGAATGATTCGGCTTCCTCCCCACCTAAATCAGTATGAGAGGAACTCATCCATTCAGTGTTGTGTACATTGAAATCCCCTAAATAGAGGACCTCATTATTTGGATGAGAAGATATAACAGTCTCGTGAGAAGTAGTAAGGTAATCAAAAAAGGCATGAAAATCTGTTCTATTGTAGTGCTAGAATATTGTAGTAGAAGGAAGAAAGATTTTAAGCCACAGAACATCGAAGTTAGGAGATTCGAGATTCTCGAGACGTGTTATAGGAATGTTTATATTTACATAGACACATACTCCACCCTTCAAACGGAAATTATAAAATAAGTTATAGTTGGATATATTAAACGAGTTGAAGGATGAATTCTTAGCCATCTGGGTCTCAGACAAAAGCATAAAATTAGGTTTAGAGTTAGAGAGGTAGTATTCCATGGATGCAGAGTTAGAGTGCAAGCCATTGATGTTGGTAAAGTTAAAAGAAAGCCACGCCTGTGCAAATCTGCTATCATACACGCACACGCACACGCAATCAAAAAAAAAAAAAAAAGACGAAACAAATAAAAAAAAAACCAAAGGAGAAATGAGAAAAATTTATTCGTACGCTAAAACCTAAATTTTAAAACGATAAAACCCTATTTACAGCAAATATCTAAAATATGAATAATCCAGAAAGTTTAAAAACACTCACGCACTCACACGCTCTCACGAAATTGCGTACAAAAAAAAATACTATTGATCAACTAAAAAAGTAGATAAATCTGTATAAATTATAATAATGGCTGTCCAAATAGGTAAATTTTACGCTAAAGACCAAGTTGGAGAAACGCTAAAAATCTAAGTTAAAAAGGTACTAGCTATCTATATCGAACTAGATTTATTATTGAATCTAAAAGTTTCTCATAATTTTTCACCCAAAAAGTAAGAAGTATCGGCTAAGTATCGGCCATTTTAACCGATACCATCAAAAATGGCCGATACTACCGATACCGATACCGATACTATCGGTACATCCCTAATAATAACCAATATATATATATATATATATATATATATATATATATATATATATATATATATATATATATATATATATATATATATATATATATACTATATATATATATATATATATTAGTGATGGGACGATTAATCGTCATCGTCATCGTCATCGGCAAAAATCGGCATATTTTTTTTAAATCGTCATCGTCATCGTCATCGGCAAATTTCGCCGATTATTTTGCCGATTAATTGAACAAATATTAAGAATTTTGAATAATATTAAAACTCAATAATAATAATAATAATAATAATAATAATAATAATAATAATAATAATAATAATAATAATAATAATAATAATAATAATAATAATAATAATAATAATAATAATAATAATAATAATAATAATAATAATAATAATTTTATATATATATATATATATATATATATATATATATATATATATATATATATATATATATATATATATATATATATATATATATATATATATATATATATATATATATATATATATATATATATATATATATTTTATATATATATATACCCATTTTTTTATTGTATTTATGACATTCCAGTGCCTAATGGTTCGCCTTTCTGTTATGCGTTCATATCCTCCAGACAACATATCATATACACATACTTATATCCACACCCCTCTTCTAGACAACATCTTACAGACATCCCTATCCCTTATATCCATACGTGTAGGGAGAAAAAATTGCCCACATCGTATGTCCTGCGTGTCGTAGAAGGCGACTAAGGGACGGTGGTAGTTAGGTTGGCTGCCTACTACCACTTATCTTTTGCCAGGAATGCTAATGCATGCCTCGGAGAAGGTCGTGATCGCAGTAAGCGCCCTTCTATCCTTCGGCGAAAATGTATGAATCGTATCTGTATATGAAATGTCAGAGGAATAAATGTTGAGGAGATGAGGAGAGGTGATGGATGTATTTAGAAAGGGCAAATTTGATTTGCTCGTTGTGACTGAAACAAAGATGAAAGGAAACGGTGAAAATGAGTGGTGTGGTGTGAAATGTGTTTGTGTTGCTGTGGAAAGGAATGAGAGGGGGATAGAAGGATTTGCAATTCTGATGAGTGAGTTGTGGTGAGAGCTATGGTAGATTTTGTGTGTGTGAGTATTGAAGTCCCCAAAGGTTAAATTTAAGTTTGAGAAAAGGTCCCAGAAATTTGTGGTTTGCGACATGATCCATCTGGGGTAATGTTGAAAGAGTACGATTTTCTGGATATCTGAATGATGTTTTGGATGGGGGAATAGGAGATTCAGTTCATTTTGCCACATATCTGCCCATTCAAGGATTTTTACAGTTGTCACCACCACTCACGGGCAGAGCCCTATTCAAGAGGGGTGTAGTATATAAAAGTTCACCCACCTAGCGCAAATTATATGAGCACAGACGCAGGCTTTAAAGTGAGGAGATTAAATTCAGTAGGAAATACAGAAGATGGAAGAGAATTCCACAAAACAGAGGTGGTGGGAAAGAAGGAAGCACCACAGCAAACTAGCCTGGAGTTACCAATGTCAACACAATACTCGTGCGCAGATACAGCACCTATTGTGCTATGAAGGCGTCGTAAAGGTGGTGGTACGCGAGTGATAAGTTCCCTCGAGCAATTGCCGCTGCGGTACCTATAGGATAGAGATAAAGCACCAACATCGCCTCGCAAAGATAGAGGTCAAGTGAACTGGAAAGTACAGAACAGTTTATCAGCCTTTTTGCCAGTTGGGCTCAGAGGCCTAACCAAGCCAGGGTGAGAGCAGGCCCCCAGATATGAGAGCAGTACTCCATACATGGGCGGATGAGACTGAGAAAAGGAGGAAAGTCTCACAGTCTAAACAGAACTTCCAGTTCTTTGAGGCCACCCTAGCAACCGTTGTGATGTGAGGTTTCCAAGACATTTTTTTGTTCATGTTAAGGCCAAGGATGTTTATATTGTCAACAGGAGAGACGACAGAACCGTCGAAAGAGAAGAGACAGGAAAGTTAGAAGGTATTTTGGAGAAGGAGATTTGTAAAAGTTGGGTTTTTAAAGAATTGAATTTCACAAAGTTATTTCTATCCATCAGCGAGAATAAAATCGGAAAGATTAAGACGAGAGGCAATTCTAGAAGTATAGAATTGATATGAGTTAAAGAATGACTTAAAGAATGAAGGAATACGAGTGGATAGAGTTAGAGGTGCAGGTGAGAAGATCATTAATGAAAAGTAGGAATAAAGTAGGAGATAAGACAGAACCCTGAGGAACACCACTATTGACAGAAAAGAAGAAGTCGCCCCATCAACAACAGCCGATATTGAGCGATTTGAAGAAAGCTAGATATAAAGTAAGCAAAGAGGAGGAAACCCAAAGGAGGGGGAGCTCGGAAGCGGTGACTCGTGTACAGGTCATTCTTTGAATATGTCAAGCGCCACCACCCAAGTCTCCCCGTAGTTCCTAAGAGCGAAAAACCATAAATCGGTTAGATAGGAATGTATATCGCCAGTAGACTTCGTGCAACGAGAGCCGTACTGGCGATCGGAGTGAGTTTCCAGATGATCTAAGAAGTGAGTTGAGAAGGGTTTCAAAGATCTTAGATAGAATACAAGTGAGAGCTACAGGGCGATAGTTAGAAGGATCAGAGCGGCTTCCTTTTTTTCGGAATAGGTTGGACATGTGAGAGCTTCCAACACTGAGGGAGGGAAAGTGCTAGTATTGAGACATAGAGAATATAGTTGAGCGAGAGGCCGAAGAGATTAGCCTTTTCAGTTGGAGAATTAGCAACACAATGATCAGATCGAATAAGAGGAGGAAAGGCAGATTTACAGAAGTTGCTAGAGATGAAAGATTTGTCAGTAGGAGAACCAAGGAGGTTAGCGCACTTTTCTTTGATGAAAGCCAGCTTTGCTCGTCGAAGAGTATCCCTGCAACGATTTCTAGCTGAATGAAAATTAGCGAGAGTGATAGGAGAACGAGAATTTTTCCACACCCAATAGGCACTGTCTCTAGCCTGAATGGCCAGAGAATAAGCACGATCGAACCATGGATTATGAGGAAAGAAAGATTTAGTTTTAGAAGGAATGAATGAGGAAAGAAAGATTTAGCTGAAGAAGGAATGAACCTGCTCATCCCATCAACGATTACAGCTCCATCCTTATCTTTTAAATCTTTATACATCCATCATTATTCCTTATTAAGGTAGCCAATTTGCTATCATCTGCAAACTTGGAAACCTTACATTTAAGTCCCTGGTCTAAATATTTTATACATGTATGAGGAACAGCCACTTGACCTAAGAAATCGTTACGGATCACAAACATGTCTCCTCATTTCCATTAATAAATACTTTTCATTTTCATTGATTAATTATTATTATTATTATTATTATTATTATTATTATTATTATTGTTATTGTTATTGTTATTGTTATTGTTATTGTTATTGTTATTGTTATTGTTATTGTTATTATTATTATTATTATTATTATTATTATTATTATTATTGAGACTTAAGGAATCAAAAATTTTGATCGCTAAAATAATTTTGGGAGGTTGAACCCCCTGACCCTCCTGTCTACAGCCTTATATATATATATATATATATATATATATATATATATATATATATATATATATATATATATATATATATATATATATAACATATATATATATATATATATATATATATATCTATATCTCCTCTCATAAATAATATATACTTATAAATATATATAAAAAAAAAGCTATATAAGCTCTATATATATATATATATATATATATATATATATATATATATATATATATATATATATATATATATATATATATATATATATATATATATATATATATATATATATATATATATCAGTGGCAGCTCGTGGTCAAAATTCTTGAGTAGGCAGAAAAAAAAAATATATATATATATATATATATATATATATATATATATATATATATATATATATATATATATATATATATATATATATATATATATATATATATATATATATATATATATATATATATATATATATATATATATATTTTTATATATTTTGAGACAATGTAAGAGAATGAATGGTTCCACATATTCTAACATTTGAATTTCAGTGGGCCTCACAACACTCGAAAAAGAATTTAATTTTTAATGAAACTTAAATCGAAACGATTCCAATATCCCAGTATTTATAAAACTAACAGCTCAATTTTATTACAAACACACAAAATTTGTAATAAATTAATATAATAAATAATATGAAAATCGTATTATTAATAACTAAATTCCCCACAAAATCACTCACATTATTAGTATACATAAAACGGAACTACTGCTGGTCTGCAGAGGCATGGTACAATCCGCCGAGGAAGAGTCGTGCGTGACTCAACGCGTTTTCTTAAGACTCTGTTTTTGAGTCAATATTTTTAACTGCAATTACGAATTAAATAATTAAATAAGAGATGATCAAGTTAGCATAAAATTATTAATTAGTTAATTATTATAATTATGTTATTAATAATATTATTATTATTTCTTGCTAATGCAATTTAAATGGGGATTATTTAAAAAAAAATGACTGCTACCGACTCGTTAGGCACAACCACAGTTGCCTAGCCTCAGAGAATAAGGAACTATTTTTTTGACTTCGAAAAGTAACAATTGCCACCGATCGCTACTATTAAAAAGGAATCGAGTAGAAATTGATGCCGGCATCTTAAAACTAGCCTTCGAACGAAATCATTATATATATATATATATATATATATATATATATATATATATATATATATATATATATATATATATATATATATATATATATATATATATATATATATATGCTGACTTTTTAATATTTTTTGGGCTCACTAAGGCAAGTAGGCGTTGCCTACTCTGCCTACCCCCAAAAGCCGCCACTGATATATATATATATATATATATATATATATATATATATATATATATATATTTATGTACATACTAACTTTGATATATACACAAAAATCATATATATATATATATATATATATATATATATATATAAGAGAGAGAGAGAGAGAGAAATTTTAAAAATAGTTTTTTTCAATTAATCGTCATCGTCATCGTCATCGGCAAAATTTGCTCTAATCGTCATCGGCAAAAATTTCATAATCGTCCCATCACTAATATATATATATATTTTACAGGCCTATAGGGGTACAACTTAGAATTATTTTCGTCTTAGGGGTACGCGATGATAAAAGTTTGGAGACCGCTGATCTACTCAATAAGAAATGACATCATCAATATTACTTATTTGAATATTAATTGCTATATATCTTTGCTATATATATATATATATATATATATATATATATATATATATATATATATATATATATATATATATATATATATATATATATATATATATATGATATACATAAGATATATAACATATAATGTATATAGATATATATATATATACTCTATATATCTCTCTATATATATATATATATATATATATATATATATATATATATATATATATATATATATATATATATATATATATATATATATATATATATTGCTATATGTTTGTCCGGTGTTGATTTCTTCCTGATCAACATTCCCTTGTTTGATATTGCAATTAATCAAAGTTATGACACCTACTATCTACACGTAGAGTCATATTAACTGAAAAATCTTTACATCAGTTAATGTTAATAAAAGCATCCTCACATTTTAATCTATTTTTTCCATCTGCATTGCCTCCTACTTTCTTCCTGACTGTCTTCAGGACCCATCGATTCATAAGAAATAATCCTTATGGGTTGGTGTGGCTAACGCATTTAACGTATTGAGATAACAATTGTGATTATATGATTATGATTTTGAATTTGATATGTCATTAAAAGGCAAAAACTTTTCAAGTTGACTTGAGTAGATGACATTAACATTTGTAAAATTGTGATAAGAAAATAACCACAACGAGGGCTTTTTAACATGGTAAAAAAAGAAGAATTTTGTTTTATCAATTAATTAAATTTGGTACTTTAATTTAGGGGTGTAATAAAACTTTTTCGTTTCGTCTTTGATTGTATATCTTATTATTACAAGAGTAAACCGGAGGTTGAAATTATATATTCTTTTGTACAATTTCTCGAGGGTCATTTCTCGTGAATGTTATTAAAAATTTCATTCATCAAAGAAAACAGTTCCTTTTATATTACAAAAATATAAATTCATTTACCGATTTAGACTTTTAAAGAGGCACGAGTATCTTTCTATTACCGACAAGACCGATTCTTTTTTTTTTTTTTTTGGGGGGGTATTATATATACCACGTTGTCAGTTGTTAGAGAAAAGGATTCTAGTCTAAAATCCGCGTTCGAAATTGGCACATTCTTCACATTACATTGTTTTGTTTGTTACAACAGGTTACACATATTAATTTGGGATTCTCCTTGTTAATACCTACACTTAAAATTGAATTCTGTCTTTTCTGTATTTTAACCGAGTATGTTTTTAAAGATTGTAGACACTTTTTGTCTATTTGTACAATCTATTTTATATTTTCACATCTACATTAACCGTGTTCATCTGGCTCTTCAGTAGTTTGGTGATTAAGTTCCACACAATTAATTGCGCTGTCAACCAAACATACTGAGGATTAATTCCCGTGAATTCCGTTGTTGTCTGTTACGATTCTCGTAAGTCCACTCTGACAGTACATATAGGATTATATTCGCACATTTCATAATTGATTTTTTTTTTCATGTTTCCATGTTAATAACGGAGGACTTTGGAGTGATAGGGAAATGCCAATATGATTTTTGGAATCGATGCAACGAAAGTTAAAAAACAAAACAAAAAACAAATCTCATATATGTCAGCAAAATTTGTGTTCGGCTGTGTAATTACCTATAAAAATATTATTTGTCGGTGGATGGAGCAGCTCCTTTTTTTCTACTCTGATTTCGACTCCGGCTCCGCCCCCCAAAAATTTCGGATCCGGCTGTGCACCCTAAAAAATTTCGGC
Source organism: Trachelipus rathkii (assembly GCA_015478945.1). Classification (NCBI taxonomy): domain Eukaryota; kingdom Metazoa; phylum Arthropoda; class Malacostraca; order Isopoda; family Trachelipodidae; genus Trachelipus; species Trachelipus rathkii. The sequence goes on along the minus strand of JABUQX010003349.1, from coordinate 18,139 downwards.
TCCAAATTCACCCATAAAAATATTTTTCTTCGGCTCCGCAGCCCTGCATATATATATATATATATATATATATATATATATATATATATATATATATATATATATATATCTCTCTCAATATATATATATATATATATATATATATATATATATATATATATATATATATATATATATATATATAAATATAGATAACTATATATATATATATATATATACTTATATATATATATTTATATATATATATATATATATATATATATATATATATATATATATATATATATATATATATATATATATATATATATATATATATATATATATATATATATATATATATATATATATATATATATATATATATATATATATATATATAAAGAACTGCAATATGCAAAGATAGAATAAACATTGAGAAACTTTATATATTCAATTACTTCTGGTGTTATCACCTTAAACAGCAAAATATTATTCCCAATTCTCACTACGTGCTAAGCTATATTGTGTTTCTCTTATATTGTTTAATATTTAATTTCATAAGCATACCAACCTATCATTCTTATACTTTTAATAAAATGGGAATTAAAAAGCGATATATATATGATCTGAACAAAATACCATAACTTTAAATTTGAAGTAAAAAGATAACACTTGTTTGGTAAAATTGGTATTTTAAATTCAATGAAGCTAGGATAGTATACTTTAACTCTTACCTCATATAAGCTAAGGAGTCGTTTAAGGTCCCCCCAGCCATGTTATTTTCATAAGTCTCAAATTTTACTTTATCTTGAAATTACAATAGCGGGATAGAGAGACGCCTATATTTATTCTGAGACCATTTTTACCTTTTCTAAGCGACGTCTGAAGAGGGAAGAAATTGCTTACGTTGAAGATTACTTTTAGAATGTAAAAGCAAATAAAGAAGAAGAAGAGAGGAAAGAGGAAGAAAAATGTAGAGGAGCATGATAAAAATTAAATAGAAACGATGCTAAATACAGTACGCCAAGATAGGAAAGAAAATTGTGTTTGTAGAGGGATACTAAAAAGAATTAATTTAATGACTTGCGTTGTGAGGTTTTATATAACCTTATTAAAGGAGTGCATAATACTTATCAAGCCTTTTTGACATTATATTATTCTTTAGGAGCAATTAGTGAGAGTTTTCAAAATATAGTGAAAGACGAAAGAAAACATATTTTAACCTTTTTTTAAAATTAATGAGCACTGAAAGTAATAGTATTAAGTGTTATCGTTTATTAAAGTAAATAATAGGAAACTAAGCTCCTTTGCAAAACTTTCAGTCAATGGCACAATTTTAATTGGCAACAAAAACTTCTGAAAAGGCGAACATACCTTATTATCTTTTATTGTTTCTTTATGTATTTTTTTTTTATATTTTATTGATAAACATAACTTTTATTTAATAATTAATTAAATAGGGTTCAATCACTTTTAGATGCCTTTTGTAGTCGTCAGTTCTAATGCCTTATATATATATATATATATATATATATATATATATATATATATATATATATATATATATATATATATATATATATATATATATATATATATATATATATATATATATATTTATATATATAAATATTTATATATATATATATATATATATATATATATATATATATATATATATATATATATATATATATTAGGTGTTCCTTATTTGAGGAAGAAAATATTTTTCACTGCATATTATCAAGTGCATTCACCCCTTAATTACGGTTAGTTAATTAGTTCCGACTATAAATTAGAAAATTTAATTTTATTTGGAGGAAAGGAAGAAATCGATAGTTCTGGTAAGGCAAATTTCAGTAATTTTTTTAAATCTGGTTAATTTTACCGTTATAATTTCCAGTTTATTAATGTGGTAATAGTCAGGTTTATGGTAATCCTATCAGATATCGATATTTTAGAAAAGATAATCGATTTTATAATATTCCCATCAATCCAAACATAACTAATTTCAAAGAAAAATGTGTTTTAATTCATGCAATCGATATTAAAAAAAAAAAAAAAAAGCCAAATGTGTTCTAATTTATGCACACATTTACACAAAAATAAAAATATTAATTTACTAGGTTGTTTGATATATATATATATATATATATATATATATATATATATATATATATATATATATATATATATATATATATATATATATATATATATATATATATATATATATATATAACTAAATTATAACCAGGATAAATGCACAGCAGGTTGGCGTACATACATGGCAGACAGCTCGCTGAAGCATTCGCTTCAAATGCATACTGCGCGCGAGTGGTGCCGTATAGCAACTGTACGGCACTGCTCACGAGCCTGCTGTGCACTTACCATATGCAGAAATGTAAACGTACTTACTAAAAAAAATTCTTTCTTGACAAAAATTTCATGCCGAAGTCAGTTTTTTTGTGAAAATTTACTTTTACGAACAAACGCAAAATTTACGTTTTAGAATAAAATATATTTGTTACTCTTTAGTGTAAATACAATATTTAAGTAATTATCAAAAAATATTTCACTTTTTAACAATATTTTATGTAAATGTGAAGCCGAAGTCAAAGTTTCTTTTACGTTTCCGAACAAAATATATTTATATATATGGGAAAAATAGATATCCGATAAGTTACGATTATCGGGAAAAATAATAATCGATATCTGATAGGATTACCCTAAACTATATTTTTTCGAGATTTTTTATGTAAGTTTCCATGAGACTTTTTTTTTTTTTTAATGTTTTGGTCAACCTGATAATAGCTGATATACATGAATCTTTAAAAGTACGTATGAGCATGAGTTTATATTATCAACCGATTTTGTTCAAATTTTCTGTGCAATTATAATTCCACGAAATGAGCAGCATTTTATTGTATGACATTTCATTTAACATCTAAGAGGTTAATGCCGGATTTGAATGCCCAGCAAATACTTTTTACCCAAGCAGTATAAAAATTTATACAAACATTTGATGTGTATATTATCTAGAAAGTTTATTAACGATTATAATGTTACTAAATAGAAAAAAGGGGTAATTGTAGAGCTTTGCTCAGTATCTCGAAAAATTGATTTTTTAAAATATTTTTCCTCTCCATGCAAGAAG
>JABUQX010003349.1:0-2500 GCA_015478945.1 Trachelipus rathkii | reverse complement strand
CTCGCGCAAATCTTAGCATAAGTACGAACATAAATTAAAATTTTTACAAAGTTATAATGGAGTGCTACATATATGTATATATATATATATATATATTATATATATATATATATATAATATATATAATATAATATATATATATATTATATATATATATTAGATATATATATATATATATATATTTATATTATATATATATGTTATAAGGTATATATCATAGGTATATATATATATATATATATGTGTGTGTGTGTAGGTTGTATGTATGTATATGTAGGTGTAGGTGTGTGTGTGTGTGTGTGTGTGTGTGTGTGTGTGTGTGTGTGTGTGTGTGTGTGGAGAGGCAAATTAATAATTATTTGAACATAGGAAAAGAACTTATATATGGATTATATCAATGTTTATTGAACTCGTTCAATAGTTAAAAGTTGACGAATTATTTTAGATTATTTTAGGAGTTTTATCCAATCGTCCTTAACATATTCCAACATAATAATTTTGTTAATTCAGCACGTATAGAAAATTCTTATATATGCTGAATTAACAAAAATTGTCATCACAATATTCGTCTGTTTCCTGATTTTGAAAATGAATGTCAGGTTGATTTTGAAATTGGGTTTAACTTGGCTTTCGAATAATGATTTTTGCAACGACTATATTGAAGAATGGCTACTGAATCTCTTTTGTGAATATCCAATTTTATTTTCGAAAATAATGAAACCAACAAATTTCCCCATTGTTATATATATATATATATATATATATATATATATATATATATATATATATATAGTATATATATAATAATATATATATATATATATATATATAATATATATATATATATATATATACTATTATATATAATATATATATATATATATATATATATATATATATATATATATATATAGTAATTATATATATATAATATATAATATATAAATATATATATAGTTATATTATATATATATATATATATAGATATTATATATATATTTATTATATATATATATATATATATATTATATATATATAGTATAAATTTAAGTTAGTGGGGGCTTGATGGAGAGGAAGGTGATACGAAAGGAAGTAGGTAAAATTAAGAGTGAGAAGTTAAGTGAGCAAGACAATAAGGATAAGTAGGTAAGAGCGCTCGCTAGTAAATCGGTTTGAATGTGAAACAAGTGATAGCTGAACAATCTGGGGCAAATGAAGGAAGCATTGTTAGTAGTGCAAAGGAACTTGTGGATGTGCTAAAGTAGGAAGTAGGAATGTTAACAGCGAATGGTGGAATAAAGAGGTGATGAAAGCGGTTAAGGTTAAAAAGAAGCGTGGTTGAATGTACTAAAAGCAAATGATGAAATTTCAAAAAGAAAGATGCTTGGAATTATATAAGGAGGGAAAAAAGAAATACTAAAAGTGCATACGTAGGAGAAAAACAAGGAGGTAAATGAACAGTTTGGAAGGAGGATGAATTGGAGGACATACAATGGGAATAGGAGAGCTCTTCCTGGAAGAGCGGCGGAAAGGTTAAGAATTGAGAAAGTAATGGGAATCTGCTTTAGAATATGAATAGGGATGGTGGCTTTTGTAACTGATGAAATGGATGTGGGGGAGGTGGAAAGAACACTTTGAAAATCTGCCACAATATTAAACAGTAATTGCATGAGGTTGTTAGTGAATGTGTTGTGGTTTTGATGGTGCAAAGAAGAATAGTATTTTGGAGATCAGGTTATTAGTAAGGAGGAGGTAATGGGCTAGAGTGAGAAAGTTGAAGAATGGTAAATCTGCAGGTATAAGATGAAATTACTAGTGAAATGATCAAGAGCGGAGAGCGAGATGGTGATTGATTGGATTTGAAGTTGTTGTAAGAAAGCGTTTATGGAGGGTAAGTTCCCAAGGGATTGGAAGGAGAGCGGTTATAGTACCCTTATATAAGGGTAAGGGAGAAAAGGGGAATTGTAGAAATTATAATAGGGGAATACAGTATTGAGTGTTGTAGGGAAGGTATTTTGCTGGTATTTTGGTTAAAAGAGTGCGTCGAGTGACTGAAGAACTGATTTGTGGAAGAACAAGGTGCGTTTAGGAAGTGGTAGAGGATGTGGTTGGATCAAATCGTTTACATTGAACAAATGAATTGAGAAAATGCAGGGAGAAGTAGAATAAATTATATTTAGTTTTTATGGATTTACAACAAGCGTATGATAGAGTTAATAGGGAAGCATTTATGGCAGGAATTAGTGATATATGGTGTTTGGTGGTAGGCTTCTTAATGGAATCAAAAGTATGTATGACGATTAGTGAAGCGTGTGTAAGAATAAATTGTTGTCAATGGTGATTGGTTTAGGATTAATAGCGTAGTGAGACAGGGTTGTGTTAGTCTCCTTGGTTATTCAATTGTATATGGATGGGGTTATGAAAGAATTGCGAGGTGGGGATGGCAGGAAATGGTGTTAGAATGAGATGGAGAATGGAGAGGAGTGGATGGTGCCCTACC
>JABUQX010003348.1:30000-31478 GCA_015478945.1 Trachelipus rathkii | reverse complement strand
ATAAATTCTTCTTTGACTTCATCGGACTCTTTGTCGAAATAGCGCAACACTATGGAAATTGTTCCTTACCAGAAATATCAGCGGTTTCATCTGCTACCTTATTAACGATGCTTTCGTTCATAGCAGTACCACATAGAGAAATGATTTTATTCTGTAAATCTGGAACTGATTGGTATGTGCATTTTTCTTCCCTTTTCAAAATGGCTTTTCAATGGCTGATTTCCGGCATCTATTCGTAAGCGGCACAAATTTTTGTAACACTCCCTCATCATGATGCTTACCCCGAAGCGGTAAATCGCGCGTACAAGAAAATGTCACTCATGAAATTATTGAGGATAATATTTTTTTTATTTTCTTCTATGATTTTCTTTGAATGCTGGGTTATTTGGATGTCTACCAGCACGTCCTGTAGGAACAATCTTGCAGCTTCAACAGCAGTTTTATACCACTCTGTGTTTGTATGTCCCTTTACAAACCGCATGAACATCTTTATATTTAGTGAAAAGGTCTTATTGTTAAAGAGCCTAGGACCCCCTCTGAAAACTTATTTGGAGAAATAAAAATACAAAACTTGCAAAATGCCCTCCTTCATTAGGTGCCTGGAGTTGTCAGCACAAAGTGAAATATATGTCTCCAACCATCAGTTGAAATTTCCTTTTTAAGTGGGTAGCATCTTCCAAAAAATTATATGTCTTAGGTGGAATCCAAACACTCTTTCAGTAACTGTTCTTTTCTCGTTCGAAATCATAGATGAAGTCAACGTATCTTTTCTGTCATTTTCGTGACTGGGTATCTACTGAAACGCTACACGCTCCGAAATCCTGGACCCATATCTTGACTCGTTGAGGGTGCTGGGCCTGGGTGTGGGTTCTTCATCTGCGAAATGCGAAGTAGGAGGGATTGCTCTTGTGTAGTCCTTAGTTGAATTATTGGTATGTTCTTCGTTTTCAACCGCTTACTTTCCAATTTTCACAATTTACTGCAACTTTATTATATATATATATAATATATATATATATTATATATATTATATTATATATATAGTATATAATATATATAATTATATATATATTATATATGGAGGTGGATACAGTATATAATATATATATATATATATATATATATATATTATTTATAATATATATTATATTATATATAATATTATATATATACTATATATATATATAATATATATATATATATATATATATATATATATATATATATAAATATATATATAATATGATATATGAGGCGTTAGGCAGGGTGGGCGGGGGTACTTGCCCCCAATAAATCTTGGCGAAATAAAAAAATGAACCTTATATGTTTGCCAGACGACGTTTTAAAGGGTTTATTAGTAGAAAAACTGAAAAAAATACATCAATCGACAGATAATGAAGTAGTAATTTACTATTATACGTATTTCGTTATTAAATATTATTTTTTTATAAAGTTTTAATGTGTTTTCCTTTTCAAAC
>JABUQX010003348.1:15000-25000 GCA_015478945.1 Trachelipus rathkii | reverse complement strand
CCTCTATGAGGTGCAGAACAACATGAAGGAATTTTCGAAGATCTAATTCGTTTGCAAACAGATTCTGGAAGTAATGAGTTTAAACGCCTTACAGTTGGGGCCAAAAATGCTACTTATAAATCACCAAGAAAACAAAATGTACGTAATGATCTGTGTGGGATTGTTGTGACCGACGTAATCATTCAGATGTAATAAAAGCATGAATATATTCTGTTTTAGCTTACGAAACATCTTATATATCTGGGAATGAACACTTGTCTATTGGAATCAGATTTTTTGATGAGACGGAAATGTGCGTTCGTGAAGAATTCATTGGATTTGCATTATTAGAAGCCATAGATGCAAAACCCATAGCAAGTGCTATTGATTGCTTTCTTGACAAGAATGACCTAGATCCAAACAAGCATGTTGGACAAGGTTACGTGGCTGCTCAGCTATGTCAGGGAAAGAAGGAGGAGTACAGAGAATAATGCGAGAAAAATACAAAAAAGCTTTATTTTTTCATTGTGCGAGTCATCGACTGAATCTTGTAGTAAACGATTTGAACTCTGTATCTGAAATCCGCAATACTGTATCCACTATTAAAGACATTATCAATTTCTTTCGTAAATCCTTTTTGAGAAGAAAATATATACGCAGCATTCCAGCGTTTTGCGAGACGCGATGGTCAGAAAAAATACCGCAGTATTTCAATATTCATGACAAATTTTGTGGATATAGTGCAGGGTCTGGAAAACTTGGCAAAAGTAGGTAATGTTGCTACAAGAAAAAAATGCATTTCAGCTGTATTGTGCTGCCACAAAACCTGTTTTTCTTATTTCAATCTGCATTATAGCCAAGTATTCGGCTTTGTTGGAACCAGTCCTGAATAATCTACAATCGAAGAGTTTACCGAACCATGTGATGAAAACTCTTTCACTTGTGAAAGATCACCGCTCAAACAGCAACGATACGATAAAATAAATTTATACAAGAATAAAACAGATAGCTGAAAATCTTATGATTGATCTTCAGTCACCAAGAGTGGTGGATCGCCAGAAGCATCGCTCGAATCCTCCTTTTGCTACCATAGATGAAGAATATTAGATGATGACTATTCTAATACCATACCTGGATTCTTTCACAGTTTCCTTGGGGAGCAGATTCTCAGTAGAGAATTCACCAGCTTTTTCTTTTTTATTACTTCATCCGTCACTCATGCGTATAAGAAATTTGAAGAGAAAATCAAAGTATTTGAAGACTTTTATGAACTGAGAGGACTTCAATGTGAGGCTGAAATCTGGTATGTGAATTGGAGGAAGAAGAAGCTAGACCGTTAAGAACTAAAAAATTTGGAAATAGTTGAAGTGATCAAGGAAGCAACGGCATTTTTCCCAATAGTTAAAAATGCCTTACTTGAATCAATAGCTCAACCATGTTCGACAAGCACAATTGAAAGAAACATTCAGCACTTTGAGAAGAGTTAAAACATGGACAAGGTCAACGATGACCGAATCCATGTTGAATGAACTTTGTCTCTTGAGTGTTCACTGAAAATTAGTTTTGGTGAAGAAAGCTGAAATTGAATCGGCATTTGTCGAAAAAATTTTCTGCAAATCCACGACGTCTAAAAACAATAAAATATAAATAATATGAAACTCACGGTCATGTTTGTAACCTACAAACATCTGAGGAACGTTCTGTTCTGTCAGTTGAGAGGTGTGACAAGCCCCCCCCAAAAAAAAAATTTTCACCATACTACAAATGTAGACTAAAAAATTACATGTCATTGTTTTTCCAAAGCAAGAGCTAATCGATCATTTTTAGGGTGATTTTTGAACTCAGCAGGTGGAAATACATAAAAATACGCTAATTATCAGCCCGAAACAATTTTAATGTCGGGCAGTGAATTATCAAAAATCATTTTTAAAACTGCTTACACACTATAGATATTTATTATTAATCTCTCCTTGTGGAATACAGTATATATATATATATATATATATATATATATATATATATAGTATATATATATATATATATAAATATATAATATATATATATATTATATTTATATACATATTATATATATATATATACATATTATATTATATATATATATATATATATATATATATATATATATAATATATATATATTATATATATTATATATCATATATATATATATATATATATATATATATATATTATAATATATTATATAATATTATATATGTATATATAATATATTTTATTATATATATAATAATATATCTATATATATATATTATATATATATATATATTATATATAGTTATATTATATATATATATATATTATATATAAAGTCACTAGATTGGGTAATTTCAAATTCTTAGAATCAAATATCTTTTAATATTTGTAACAAATTCTGTGGAAAATCTCAGTTTTCTATTTCCATTTGAAATTTTATTGCTTTATTAACCTCTCCCATATATATAAATATATATATATATATATATATATATATATATATATATATATATATATATATATATATATATATATATATATATATATATATATATATATATATATATATATATATATATATATATATATATATATAATATATATATATATATATTATATATATATATATATATATATATCTAATATATATATATATATATATATATATATATGTAACCCGAGTGGGTGAGGTCATTAATTATATTGGCATATAATCAAATCACTAACTTCCCGATACAATTCATATAAAAGAAGGTATGTCAAAAGATGTTAGTTGCATTTATTTATTAATATCCTTTTCTTGTTATTTTTGACCACATCAATAAAATATAATTTTTTTATATAGTTAATGTCATGTTATCAACAATGCTTAAATAATATTGATTTTATTATCTGAATTCCATTAAATTATATAATTTTTTAGAACGATTTGCAGGGGGGGAGAAGGTACTCCATGAACCTGATAAGATAGTTATTCACCATTCTCTATATTTTATATCTTATTATAACACCTATGATCACTACTGCGTCTTAAATAAGACACTCACAAGAGATCTTTTTATAGGGACATTAATTATTTATCACACCTTTAATTTAAATATATTAAATATAATATGAAAGGCGTGCCCGGGCACCAGGCCCGTAGCACTTCCTAGCGGCGCTTGTATGGGAGGCCGAACTGTCCTTCCTCCCTTGGTGGTCGCATTTAGAGCCGGTGGGAGAAATGATTCTTATTGGTTTATTTAAAATAATATAAAAAAGAATAAAGCAGTTATGTACGATTTTATAACATGTAAACCAATTTACCTTTACACATGACTTTCTTAGAAGCATTGTGCACAAGATTTCTTATAATATCTTTTGCCTTAAAAAATGAGTTCTAGCTTCACAAACACAATATAGATTTTAAAGCCATTATATATAGTACTCTATTCAGTGCATATATATATATATATATATATAATATATAATAATATATATATTATATTATATATAATATATATATATTTATATTTTTATATATATATTATATATATATTATATATATATATATATATATATAATATATATATATATATATATAATATATATATATATATAATTTTTTTATATATATATATATATATATATATATATAAATATAATATATATATTATAGTATATATATTATATATAATATATTTTTATATAGTATATTATATAATATTATATATATAGATATATATATATATATATATATATATATATATAGGGTGTTTACATAATTGTTTGTCACAATGAAGGAAGCCTATAAAGGTGTGGGCATTATGCATCAATTACTACAGTCCTCAGAAAACCTCTGCCCTCCAAATAAGCCTTAAAAAGTGAAAGCCAGTTAATTGCACGAATCTCGTTGAAAATGTGCACGTAATCTTAAGAAGTGGTATTTCATAGGGTGATTTTAAATGGAGTTTTCAGATCCTCATTGGTTCCAACACAAAGGCACTTTTTGGTTCATCGTTACATATTTTCCAAAAATGCGTGTGCACAGACTATTGAGATTCGTCGGTAATGTACTTAGAAGAGTCGATAATAACAAGTTATTGTATCCTATCGTGTGTCGTCTACATAGCACTATAAACAGAGTTCGGAATCATATTGATTTGCAGCGTTGTCGACCTGTTCTTGAAAATAAAATATCCAAACCAGCTTTCGGGAGGGAACTGTTTCTTAGTGAATGTTTTTATGCATTTCTCTCTTATAATAACTATATATATATATATATTATATATATATAATAATATATATATAATATATATATACTATATGAATAGTATATATATATATATATATATAATAGGTATTTGATTGAATATGACCTTCCTTATAACGCAAAAGGGTAATGAATTTTAAAAAATAATGCATTAAACTTCCTGCATTGGTATTTATTATTATTTATTTTTATTTATTTTACAAGTTATTATTTATTTATTTATTTTTTTATTTATTTATTCACTTATTTATTTGTTTTATTTATTTGGCTATTGTGTATTTTATTTTTGCTGTGATATTTGTCATTTGAAGGATTATATTTATATATATTTTACTATATATATATATATATATATATATATATATATATATATATATATATATATATATATATATATATATATATATATATATATATATATTATATTATATTATATTTTTTATATTTAATATTAGAGAGACTGACAGATTTAGTATTAAACTCAAGGTTGCCCAGAATTTGTCCCTTTTATTAGAATTTGTCCTTTTATAAAAGTAAATACATATTATTGGGTTTTTGAGAGTCTTTGTTTGACCTTTATTGAAAAATATATGTGTTGATTTAGATTGTATATTAACTGACGAGTGCTGCAATTAGCTGTAATTATTTTCTCTGAAAGATTTACTCTTGCTTGATAATTTTATAATTAAAATTTTAATTTTAATTTCCGGTGTACTAAAAGTAATTGTCGAAAGCGATTTAAAATGTGTCTTGAAGGGTATTTTTTTTTTATAACTCTCGCCTGCCTTTTAATAAAAGTTTAAGATTAAAGTATATATATATATATACTATATATATATATATTTTTATATATATATATCATATTTTATTATATATATATATAGTATATATATTATATATATATATATTATATTCCCATATCTTTAAATATATTCATATTTCACTAGATTAGGACGTACGTCTGGCCTAACAAAATGCATTAGGTTAGGTCTACTTGGGGCTAACAAAATCCATTAGGTTAGGTCCTACTGGGGGGCTAACAAGATCCATTAGGTTAGGTCCTACTGGGGGGCTAACAAGATCCATTAGGTTAGGTCCTACTGGGGGGCTATTAAGTCTAGGTTAGGATAAAGTTTGGCTAGGTAGACACAAGATTTATATATATAATATATTCATAATATATATATATCTATATATATATATTATATATATATATATATATATATATATATATATATATATATATATATATAGTAGATTGACATTGTTTGAAAATTATTTTTGATAACCAACTAGATTTGAAAAGATCGAAAGTCAGTCATAAGAAAAAGTTAGTTGTTGTAAAGATCTGGAATATTAAGTTAGTTGCTAGTAGAATCTGAGTATTACGTTTTTTAGTTTTGAGTAGGTTCTGAAAAGTTGTTGGTGAAATCTGAATATTAAGTTAGTTGCTGGTAGAATCTGAATATTAAGTTTGAGTTGCTGGTAGAATCTGAATATTAAGATTGAGTTTGTTAAGAGTTTTTAAAAAAGAAGTTTGTTTAAATTTGGTTCTACGAGAGATTTGAAAAAAGATCTTGAATTTTTAAGAGTTTGAGAAGAGTTTATAAAGAATTTTGGAAGAGTTTAGAAAGTGATAGTTTTGTAGTCTTGAGATTTTTCATAATTTTTGAAGATTTTTGTAAGCTTAGAGTTAACTTTTCAAAAGATTTTGTTCTGGCTTTTCGAGAAAAGTGATTTAGATTTTAGTTGAAGAAAAGTTAAGATTTGTTTTTTTTTGTTTGAGATTTTAGTAGTTTGCTTTTTCGAGGGAGATAAAATTATAGTTTCTTTAATGTTAGTTTTTTTTTTCACCGGAGTTGGAAGCTTTAAAGTTTTGGAATTTTGAATTTGACGAATAATCTGAGTTTTTTATTTAGCAGTGTTTTCGGTTGCTAAAAATTGTTTGAATAGTTTACTAGCACAGGATTGAAATCCGAATAGCTGAATAGATGCTATTGAGGCAACAAATACAATTGGAAGAAACGTCTTTTGAAACTTTCCTAAATTGTAGTACGTAATTGGAAAGTTGACAAAATTGTTTGAAGAAAATTCATGACTCTGGAACTTATTGAACTAAGAGAATTATATCAGCATTATATCAGGAATTAGTTTTTCATATATGGATTGACAGTAGTAGGTTACTGAAGACTATGTAACCACAATTGATGTATAACCAGAAATAGAAACAAAAGTTAAGTTATTGTATTAATAAAAATATTATTATTATTATTATTATTATTATTATTATTATTATTATTATTATTATTATTATTATTATTATTATTATTATTATTATTTATTATTTATTATTTATTATTTATTATTTATTATTTATTATTTATTATTTATTTATTATTTATTATTGCCTATTTATTTGGTAAATAAAAGAGATAAACGTGTTTTATAATATGAACTTATTAAAATAAAACCAAAATGACGAATCTTTATATTACCTAATGAACAAGGGTCGAATTATTTGAGGAAAAAGGAAAATAAAAGTGTGAAAATTAGCTTTTCTTGAAATAAATAATCGTAAATATTGAAAGCCTGTTTTTAGAGGTTTTGTCTTCTTTGTTGCTCAGTAACTAATCGGCAACATAATGTATTGAGATGGGTCCACGCTGAGCCGTAAGATCCCATTTAGTTCTGATGGTAGTGATTTTTTTGTTTGTGGGTGTGGTGTGTAGATATTGTTGAGAGGGTGTGTGTTAAGTTTACTAGTGTTATGTACGAGTCTAGTAGTGATTGGTAGTGGGAGGCCAAATGACTTAATTATTGGAATGAATAAATTTTATAGTACAAGCAAAAATATTGATTGAAAATTTTGTGAAAGCATTTCTAGACTTTAGTTGGTCAAACATATAAATAATTTAGGATAATAGTGAATTGTGTTTTTTGCGCTGTGGGGAAAAAAAATTGATATATATATATTTAAGTAATTAGATATATATATATATATAATTTTATTAGCTACCTTTCGTGTATTATATATTTATATAAGGTATAGTTATATTGTAGGTTATTATATATTATATGTGGAGTGATATATATATTAGTCGTAGTGTGAGGTGATATAATAGTATGATATAATATAATATATTATATATATACTATATATTATAGGGATATTCGATTTTGGGTTTTGTCCTAAAAATAAAGTGTTTCATCTGTTGCAGGGTTTCATATAAATGAGTACCCTTGGAGAGAGACCGGAGAGCTCAGTTAGTGAATTGCCGGAAAAGAAGATGTAAGGTTTCTTCCTCTAGTGCCGGTTTGAAGGAGATAAAGGTGGAGATTGCCTGATAATCATTTACAAAAATTATATTGATGCGCGTTTTTACCAGAAGAGGGAAGGAAAGAATGTGTGGAAGGAAAGATATCCTTAAATACACTAAGTTTGATTTTTAGCATGAAAGCTAAAGAAGAAAGAGTAGTAGGTAGACGTTCACAACTTCCACCACTGGTGGGTTCACCTGGAGTAAGTATGTATAAAAATAAGCCTGAAATACCGGCTTGTGTTGCGATGACAACAAGTAAGGTAACAACTATGAATAATATTCCTGTTATGAGTACCATCCCAATAGTAACAACCCCTCAGGTCCCCCCTATGCTTTGGAACACACCTAATGTACCACACCCTTATGCTTTTTCTTTTGTTAACCCTTCTTTTTTGAACTCTGCAGTAAGTTTACCAAACAATGGGGTAGTTCATGCAATGGGGAAAAGTGAGATAAAATGTGGCTATTGTAGTAAAGTAGGTCATAGTGCAGAAAGATGTTATTGAAAACTTGGATTGTGCTACAAATGTGGGTTCCGATTTCTCATTTAATTTCAAGAGTGTAGTATAACGTCGTTAAAAATTTCAGATTATAAATAAATTTGTAAGGAAGTTGTAATTTTCTGTTTCGTTGATATTCGGTATATCCTCTTGATAGGTTTTCGACGTTTGACCATTCAATATTGTTTGGCTGAAATAATATAAAGTAGGGTTTGGTTTGGGATATTGTTGTAAGAAAGACTGATATATTGTATACAAGGAAACAGTGTGGTTTTTAAGCAGGTTCTAGTTTTAAAAAGAAAAGAGGTTAATCAGCCTGTGAAATAGTGGACGACATGTCTGTGGTGCGGTTAGTCAATGTTGGTAGTTAAATGAATTTTTTCTTGTGATCGAACTGGAGAAAAGAGAAGTTGTGCCAGTACTGCGGTGGACAGGATTGGACATATCGTCGGGCAGATAGGTTGTTGGTTCATAAATCGTACTGAAGTGCAGCCTCAAGAGAAATTTGAGGAATGTATCAAAGAAGTAAAGAACCCGATGTTTCAGGAAATGAGTGTATGCTCAGCCCAAAGTAAGTAGTGAGATAATATGAATTTAAAGAAAATCAATATGAAGTCTTGGGGATGAATGGATAATAAAAACCCTCGTACAAAAGAGGCAATTGGAGATGGGCTGTAGGATATGATGATGAAGTATTTGAAAATAAAATGTATCAGAAAGCCCCCATCAAAGAAAAAGAACAGACTTTTACTAAGCCAGAAAATAATTTCAAAGACAAATTTTGTGAAATTAAAAGTTATGTAAGTAGTGAGTTAGAAGAAGAGAAAGAAAGTAGTAAATTAGAAGAAGTAGAAGAAAAAGATCAAGATTTGGGTATTGATGAATTTATATATACGTTAAGAAGAAACGTAGTAAATTCTGAAATTATAGTAAACCGTGTTATTGGGGTTGGTGAATATGGAATAGTATTTTCACCGAGAGGAGGACCAAATGGTATGATGGAGTGTCTTATGGAGCAAATCAACAGAAATCCAAGAATATCCAAATGTCCAAAGTTTCGTGAAGTTTGGAAAATTTTGAAAGGTGATGCTCAGGGGGAAAATTCTGTTCTGCTGAGACAGATTTTGGTTGATGAGTTGCTTAAATCTCCGACAGAGTATAAAATTTCTTTAAAAGAAAGGGTCATTAAAAGTTTTCTGGACCAGAGTATAGCGCTAACATTTGATTTTTTGAATGCCTTTAGCAAGTTGTTTGATTGTAGTGTTTATGTTTTGATTAATAGAGCTTTTATTGTGAAGTTTGACCATAGTAGCCACAAGTTGGAGGAACCCCCAAGTTTTTACTTGCATTCGATGTCGGGCTGTCACGTGCAGCTCATAGAGCCAAAGAACCTTGAAAGGTGTGAATTTATCCTGAAACAGAAACTCATATGTGCTTCCCAGTTAGGCAGGCTCACAGGAAATCAAATAACAGAACTTGGCATCCCCATACATGAGTTTCCAGTGCCTTCAGGTGTTAAAAAACTAAAGCAAGGTACGTTTTTTATTCTGCGTTAAATTTGTCAATATGTAAATAAGAAATTTTTGATCATAGTGTTTTACAAATTAATAAAATTTATATTATATATTAAATATAAAAAAAATTTCATCTTCAGGGGGGGGAAGTTGTAGTAGATTGACATTGTTTGAAAATTATTTTTGATAACCAACTAGATTTGAAAAGATCGAAAGTCAGTCATAAGAAAAAGTTAGTTGTTGTAAAGATCTGGAATATTAAGTTAGTTGCTAGTAGAATCTGAGTATTACGTTTTTTAGTTTTGAGTAGGTTCTGAAAAGTTGTTGGTGAAATCTGAATATTAAGTTAGTTGCTGGTAGAATCTGAATATTAAGTTTGAGTTGCTGGTAGAATCTGAATATTAAGATTGAGTTTGTTAAG
>JABUQX010003348.1:0-10000 GCA_015478945.1 Trachelipus rathkii | reverse complement strand
ATTGCAACCTGTGAGGTATGCCGAGTCGATTGCCGCTATTGCCGAGCTCGACGTTTCAACCGTTGCGGTTTTAGAACGCATCCAACATGCGTTTTTCGTAGAGGGCTTACCCTTCGTCAAAAACCTATTATGACGGGTGTCAAACAGGGTAGAATGTCTCAAAAATGAGATTCCCGTATTTCACTTTCCGAACGCAGAAGTTCCCCATGGCCCCATCTGGGTTCATTTATGTTAGTTTCAATTTGACACCAAATGTTCTACCTTAGCAAAAGGAGGTGTTTAGAGCATCGAGCCTCTTCAAACTTGGTGTTGCCTGCTTTATAATTTTTGTGGCAACATCGCTTTATCCAATGTTTCAAAGTCACTACGCTAAGGGGTTTGGAGGGGCCCCCCTCAAACATTGAATATTGACTTAGAAAGCTGAAATTGGTTGAGTAGTGTTATAGAAGGAATAAATGAAATAGCATGGCTATGTTAAAATAAATGGCAAACCATATGGGCCGGAACCGGAGCCGGAGCCGGAGCTCGAGCCGGAGATGGTAGTTGTGGTGCCAGATTGGAATTCTGGCTCCAACCACATAATTAGGACAAATGAGGTGTCTACATTCTATGTTTTCAAATGGTTGTAACTCAGTTTTTGAGGGTTCAGTTGCACAACTGGTTCTCTAGCTTCTATCACGACATGTCTACATCTAGAATACACCAATTATTGTCTACCGCCAATGGTTATTAAGGTTACGTGGAGTCGATTGGTGTATATTAGAAGGTGTTAGGATGCTTCCTTCTACAAGTTAGTACCCAACCCCTTTTCTAGCACTTCTAGCAATGACATGTCCTACGTTATAGAATACACCTAATATTAGTGTCTATCCCTATGTTTTGAGGTATGAGGATTCGATTGGTGTGTATTAGAAGTTGTTAGGATTGTAGGATGGTTCCTTCTATGAGTTAGTACCTCTACCCCCTTTTTCTAGTGCAAGTATTCAACTTTTGTTATTTTTGAGCTCGAGAGTTGAACTTGGTGTTCTAGCCCTATGTTTCGAGTATGCCATGTTGATTGTCTGGCCATTATCGAGTGGATCAGAGAATTCATTAGGGTCTTTTGCACCGGTGCTGCGGTGCTCATATATATTTTTTTATGGTTTTTAAAGGCTTTCCAATTAAGATATTCTCTTCAAACTTGGCTTACCGTTTGGTTGTTGAAAGGTGCCAAGCTGCCTTTGCCTGAGGTTTCCCGCCTCAGCGTCCAAGGAGGGGAGGGGTGTCTGAGCCCCCAAAACAGGATAAAAAGGCCTTAGAACGGTTGAAATTTGATGAATGAATAGAAGAGAAAAAATGAAATAGAGAAATAAGTTTATGCGTCGGAGCACATGAGCCGGAGCCTAAGTTTGTGGTTGCGGAGCCAGACTGGAATTCTGGCTTCCAGTGCATATTGAGTCAATTGATGTGTGCTTATATATGTTTCAAAGGACATAGATTCCGAATTTTGAGGTTTCACAACCCCCAAAATGAATTTGAGCCCTCTTGAGAAGGAAAATAGAAGGAAAACTGGAAAAAATGAAAAAGAAGAAGAAGAAGGAAGAAGAAGAAGAAGAAGAAGAAGAAGAAGAAGAAGAAGAAGAAGAAGAAGAAGAAGAAGAAGAAGAAGAAGAAGAAGAAGAAGAAGAAGAAGAAGAAGAAGAAGAAGAAGAAGAAGAAGAAGAAGAGTATGTTTAGTTAGAGTTCGTATACACACAGTCTTACATTTTTTTTTTATTTCAAACAGGCATTTTATTTATAGAAAACCTGTTTCATTACCAAAGTTAGAGTTAAAGTTAAATTTAAAGTTAAATTAAAGTTAAAGTTAAAGTTAAATTTTCATGTTGAAGGATAAGATTTATATTTTTCATGTATTAAATACAAATGTTTTTTTGAAAAACATTATTTTTTGAAATGAAAAACATTTAAACATTTTTGTTTTTTGAAAAATATTTTTAAAAAACATTGTTTCCAGGAAAAAAGTTGTCAAATTTCCATGAAAAACATGTTTTTTATGGACCATAAAGCAGTAAAACAATACAGCAAATAGTCCCCAGGGGCCCCACCCACAATCACCCCACCACATGTTTTACTGTTTTACTGCTTTACCATACTTAGTATTAATAAAAATATATATATCCCTCATTTTTCCTTTACAAACTTAAACATTACGTCATATACAAACTTAAACATTACGTCATATACAACCATGTTTTTTTTCTCCTACATAAACACAACATAATAATAATTTCTTTGTATAAACACAAAATAAAAATAAGTTCTTATGTATGAACTTAGCATAGTAAGGGGTGAGTTAAACAAGATTTTAAAAAATACTGTTTTCAATCCAAATATGTGGATTATTTAAAAAAAGTATATATATATATATATATAAAATATATATATATATATATATATATATATATATATATATATATATTATATATATATATATTTAAATATTATAAGAATATATATATATATATATATATATATATATATATTAACGAGATTTACAATGTTGTTTACATAAAGGTATTTTTAAAATATTACAGAACACATACACATACACAAGTTTTTTAATATATATATATATATATATATATATATATATATATATATATATATATATATATATATATATATATGTTATATATATAATATATATTTAGAATAATGTATATTTATATATATATATTAATACATTTTTTGCCAAAAGACATGGGGTGAAGTTGAAACTGTGCATTCTCTATATAAGTCTCCAAAGCTCCTATTCCTTTTGAAATAACATAGGAATAAATATCTTGAGAGATGCACCAACCCATTCTTCAGCATATTCAGACTCTATAGATTGCATTCTCTCATGCCAAAGAGAAGTAAATGTATCAACATCAGTTGTCGTTAGCAAGCTGCTATACATTCTATTATAAGGTATTCCCCATACTTCAGTGTAAATTTTATAAAACAAGCCATAGGCTAGATGTATTAATTCGTCAAGTATGTCGACATTGTCAAGATGCATTAATATTTCTTCTTTTATTTTTATCAATGTTGTAATATTCTCATGCGAATGTAAACGGAACCCTATTCTTTACGTATGAAGGTTAGCTGAGTAAGGTTTCCAGCTAATTTACGTACATCGATATTTTAAACTATCGCAATAGGAAAACAACATCTATTCTATTAATACCCCTCTCGCCTTCGTTTCTATTGGATATTTCACTATGACTCGATGTATCAGATATCACATTAATCAGCCTTTCCCTTCTTCCACGGTAATCATAATGGGAGGAAATTCTTCGACAGAATATGAACAAGGTACAATCATGTACACCTATTGTTAACAATACAGGCAATGTAGCGATCACCATTAGGTTTACGAATAAATATAAAAGATACAGCGTTAGGAATAACAAAGGTCCTCGTAAATATGTCTTTAACAAGTTTGGGAGTGTGAAGAGAAGCCATGGTGTTAGCTCAGTTGGAAATATCGTACTGAAGAAACTTTTGTATATAAAACAGTCTCAAATCTATAGATAATATATTTTCAACCAATCATAAAAAAGTAAAAAAGATTACAACATAACCTCCTTATCAACTCAGAAAGTCCATATAATCACGTCTTACATTCGACAGCGACAAACATGTTTACAGTTAAATTAAAAATCTACAAAAAAAACTGATAATATATGTTTACAAAGGAGGTCTATATTCATAAATTAACAATGTATAAAAATTGACAAAATAAACAAAACACGATATTAACACTTAAACAAACAAACAAATAATAATAATAATAATAATAATTAAATAAATAATAATAATAATAATAATAATTAATAATAATAATAATAATAATAATAATGACCCCGTGAATATATATATATATATATATATTATATATATATATTATATATAATATATATAATATTATATAATATATATAATATATAAATATAAATGTCAATATAATTTATATATATATATATATATAATATATATAAATATATATATATATATATATATATATATATATATTCTGGCAACCTTTCCTCCTCCTCCTTCTTCTCCTCCCAGTGTTCAATGCCTTTGCCTGTGATTACTTTCGATCGGGTGCATGGGCTCTGAAATCTATGACGTTAGGGAAGGCGGGTGGCCCATGGCATTCCTCCCGAGTTTTGAGGGTGTGGCTTCCGTTGCACTATCCCCGCCCCTCTGTTCAACTATATTCTCTATTGTCTCAATACTAGCACTTTCCTCAGTGTTGGAAGCACGCACATGTTCAACCTATTCCGAAAAAGGAAGCCGCCTCCGATCCTTCTAAAACTATGCCCTATAGCCTCTACTTGTATTCGTATCTAGATCTTTGAAACTCTTCCAACTCTCATTTCTGAGATTCATCTGGAATCTCATCACTTCTTTTTCGATCGCCAGTACGGTTTCGGCGCTCGATATACTTACTGGCGATATACTTTCCTATCTTACTGATTTATGGTTTTTCCGCCCTTTAGGAACTTACGGGGATACTTAGCCGTGGTGGCGCTTGAACAAATCCAAGCATTTGACGGGTATGGCACGCGTCACTGCTCTCCAAGCTCCCCTCCTTTTGGGTTTCTCCTTCTCTTTGCTTACTTATGTCTAAGCTTTCTTTCAAATCGCTCAAAATCAGCTGTTGTTGATGGGGGCCGACTTCTTCTTCCTTTTCTGTCAATAGTGGTGTTCCTCAGGGTTCTGTCTTATCTCCTTACTTTTATTTCCTACTTTTCATAATGATCTTCTCACCTGCACTTCCAAAACTCTTATTCACTCATATCCGATGACTCGACCCTTTATTCTTCCAACTCATTTCAATTCTGCTCCTTCTTTTACTTCTAGAATTGCCTCTCGACTAATCTTTCCGATTCTATTCTCGCTGGATCTGGATAGGAATTTCCGGGTTGGGTGTTCTGAACCTTGTGAAATTTCAATTCTTTAAAAACTCAAACTTCTACAAATCTCCCTCTTCTAAGACACCTTCTAATTTTCCTACCTATCTCTTTCGACGGTCCTCTCGTCTCTCCTGTCGAACAATATAAACATCCTTGCGCCAACAAAACAAAAAAATGTTCTTGGAAAACCTCACATCAACAACGGTTGCTAACGCCTCAAGGGAAGCTGGGAAGTTCTGTTTAGACTGCGAGACTTTTTTTCCGCTTCTCAGTTGCTCCAGCTATACAAGGGCCTCATCCGCCCGTGTATGGAGTACTGCTCTCATATCTGGGGGGGCTCAGGTTTCACCCGGTTTTTGGAATAGGGTCGAGTCAAAGGTCAAAAAGACTTATCAACTGTCCTGTTCTTTCTAGTTCACATTGACCCTCTATCTTTGCGGGCGATGTTGGTTGGTGCTTTATCTCTTTTCTATAGGTACCGCAGCGGCAGGTGCTCGAGGGAGCTTATCACTCGCGTACCTCCACCTTTACGACGCCCTCGTAGCACAAAGGGGTGCGTGTCGGCACTTGAGTTTCTGTGTCGATATAAGCAACTCCATGACTAGTTCCGCTTGCGGTGCCTCCTTCTTTCCTTCCACCTCTGTTCTGGTGGAATTCTCTTCCATTTTCTGTGTTTCCTACTCAATTTAATCTCCTTCACTTTAAAAGCCCGCGTCTGTGCTCATCTGCCTGTAATTTGTGTTAGTTGAATTTTTGTTTTTTAACGCCCCCTCCTTGAGATAGGGCATTTGCCCGTTTTGCGGTGGTGATAACCGGTAAAAAATATATATTTTATATATATTATAATTTATATATATATATATAATTATATATATATATACTATATATATATATATATATATATATATATATATATATATATATATATATATATATATATAATATATATATTATATATAATATATGTGAATGTTCCTTACATGAATGCTGGCTTACGAGACCTCATTAAGATTTAATCGGTCCAAGTCTTTACACAAATGCCAGTTATCTTCGTTATTACATCTAATATACTTTTTCAATTCCTCAATTCCATCCCAGAGTACATACGTGGCAAGTTCTCGCCCTGACACTACCATATGTTTTGGGTCAGGATCATTCACGTAAATGGATTCTTCAAGCTGACGAATAAAGTTATGAACATCTATCGAAGCTAAGAACTGATTAATTATATTTTCCGAATCTTTAGGTAACAGTTTTTTTAAATGTATAATATGCCTCGTATAACATATAATGGGCTGCAGTAACATAATCGGTTAACATTTCTGTTTTACGCAACTGTTTTAACATTTTCTCTCGAACTCGACCCATTTATTTTATCTGGGATGTGTCTCTAATATAGAAACCATATATTGTGGGGTTAAATAGTCCTGTATCTTCGCGTCTCTGCCATATTCTAATATCCATAATATTCGTATCTAGATATTTAGAGAAGGTTAAAGTAAGTTTCTTATCATCATGATCTCCACCTCCACTGATAACTATTTCCCAACGATTTAATACACTGTGTGACTTAAAGTGTTCATTCACCCATTCTTCAGCATGTTGGCATACACAAAGTAATTCGTCTGAACTCATAAAAACACGTCTATTATAATCATATTGGTCACTACATCTGAAATATGCAAAACCGTCTGGCTTTCTTGTATATAAGAAGGATACATCACTTTTCGGAATATTGATTTCCCAATGCAATGTCACGTATAGAGATGTATTTATCAAGACGAACCATTCTAACGGTAGGAATTTACATCATGGGAAAAAGGAATACTTTTAATACAGAGCACAATCTTCTACCACGTTCAAATCTAAAACGAATATGATGATAAAATAAGTCTCGAGAGAAAAGATAATGTAATATTACTGGAACAAACACAAGTCTAAGAGATAAGGGATATTTCAACCAATCACGGAAAGGTATAGGATATTTCAACCAATCACAGAGTAGGGCAAATATAGATAACGGATATGTCCAACATGGAAATAGCATCCAAAGTCTTACACTATATATATATATATATATATATATATATATATATATATATATATATATATATATATATATATATATATATATATATATATATATTATATACAATATATATATATAATTATATATATAAAATAAAATAGGGTAAACATGTACATTAGGATAGCGCCACATATGTAAAAATAAAAGAAACTAAAATAGCATACATAATAGAGTATCTAAAGGAATACAGCTTCACGAGAGATCCCCATGGGGTATCACCCCGAAGGGGCGTGTAAGCAGGCATTACCCTCCGAAGGAGGGTAAGGCCTCAGCCTGCTTACACGCCCCTTCGGGGTGATACCCCATGGGGGATTCATTCATCTAGCAAGGGGTGAAACCCTGGGGTATCTCTCGGTGGAAGATGTATTCCTTTAGATACTTTATTATGTATGCTATTTTGGATTTCTTTTATTTTACATATGTGGGCATATCCTATGTACACGTTTACCCTATATATATATATATATATATATATATAATATATATTTTGTATGCTATATATATATATATATATATATATATATATATATATATATATATATATATATATATATATATATATATATATATATATATATATATATATATATATATATATATATATATATATATAGTGTAAGACTTTGGATGCTATTTCCATGTTGGACATATCCGTTATCTATATTTGCCCTACTCTGTGATTGGCTGAAATATCCTATACCTTTCCGTGATTGGTTGAAATATCCTTTATCTCTTAGACTTGTGTTTGTTCCAGTAATATTACATTATCTTTTCTCTCGAGACTTATTTTATCGTCATATTCGTTTTAGATTTGAACGTGGTAGAAGGTTGTGCTCTGTCTTAAAAGTGTTCTTATTTCCCATGATGTATATTCCTACCGTTAGAATGGTTCGTCTTGATAAATATATCTCTATACGTGACATTGTGCATTGGGAAATCAATATTCCGAAAAGTGATGTATCCTTCTTATATACAAGAAAGCCGGACGGTTTTGCATATTTCAGATGTAGTGACCAATATGATTATAACAGACGTGTTTTTATGAGTTCAGACGAATTACTTTGTGTATGCCAACATGCTGAAGAATGGGTGAATGAACACTTTAAGTCACACAGTGTATTAAATCGTTGGGAAATAGTTATCAGTGGAGGTGGAGATCATGATGATAAGAAACTTACTTTAACCTTCTCTAAATATCTAGATACGAATATTATGGATATTAGAATATGGCAGAGACGCGAAGATACAGGATATTTAACCCCACAATGTATGGTTTCTATATTAGAGGCACATCCCAGATAAAATATATGTCAAGTCGAGAGAAAATATTAAAACAGTTGCGTAAAACAGAAATGCTAACCGATTATGTTACTGCAGCCCATTATATGTTATACGAGGCATATTATACATTTAAAAAACTGTTACCTAAAGATTCGGAAAATATAATTAATCAGTTCATAGCTTCGATTGATGTTCATAACTTTATTCGTCAGCTTGAAGAATCCATTTACGTGAATGATCCTGACCCAAAACATATGGTAGTGTCAGGGCGAGAACTTGCCACGTATGTACTCTGGGATGGAATTAAGGAATTGAAAAAGTATATTAGATGTAATAACGAAGATAACTTGGACCGATTAAATCTTAATGACGTCTCGTAAGCCAGCATTCTTGTAAGGAACATTCAAAATTTTATTATATATATATAAAGATATATATATATATATAATATATATATATATATATAATATATATATATATATATATATATATATATATATGATATATAGTATATATATATATATGATATTATATTTCTATATATAATAATATATATATATATAATATATATATATATATATATTCACGGGGTTATTATATTATTATATATATTATTATTATTATTATTATTATATTATTATTATTATTATATTATATATTATTATTATATTATTATTATATTATTATTATTATTATTATTATTATTTGTTTGTTTGTTTGTTTCAGTGTTTATAATATTTTTGTTTTGCTTTTTGTAAAGATCATTTTTCTACATTTGTTAATTTATAAATATAGACCTCCTTTGTATGGATATTATTATTCAGGTTAGTTTGTATATGCTAATCTCCTTTACCTTTATTATCGCTGTCGATGTAAGACGTGATTATATGGACTTTCTGAGTTGATAAGGAGGTTATGTTGTAATCTTGTTTACTTTTTATGATTGGTTGAAAATATATTATCTATAGATTTGAGACTGTTTTATATACAAAGTTTCTTCAGTACGATATTTCCAACTGAGCTAACACCATGGCTTCTCTTCACACTCCCAAACTTGTTAACGACATATTTACGAAGACCTTTGTTATTCCCGACGCTGTATCTTTTATATTTATTCGTAAACCTAATGGTGATCGCTACATTGCCTGTATTCCTACGGTAGGTGTACATGATATACCTTTGTTTATTTCTGTTGAAGAATTCCTCCGCATTATTGATACCATGCGAGAAGGGGTAAGGCTGAAGTATGTGATAATTGATACATCGAGGCATAGAATATCCATTATAAACGAAGGCGAGAGGGGTATTAATAGAATAGATGTTGTTTTCTCATATTGCGATAGTGTTAAAAGTATCGATGTACGTAATTACTGGAAACCTTACTCAGCTAACACATTCATACGTACAAGAATAGGGTTCCGTTTACATTCGCATGAAGAAATATTTACAACATTAATAAAAATAAAAGAAGAATAGTTAATGCAATCTTGCATGTTGAATACCTTGACGAATTAATAGAATCTAAGCCTATGGTTGTGTATAAAATTTTAAACTGAAGTTATGGGGGAATAACTTATAATAGAATGTAAAGCAGGTTTGCTAACGACAACGATGTTTGACATTTACTTTCTCTTTGGCATGAGAGAATGCAATCTATAGAGCCTGAATATGGTGAAGAATGGGT
>JABUQX010003347.1:52500-83275 GCA_015478945.1 Trachelipus rathkii | reverse complement strand
CGCTGATGAATCTCTGTGAATTATTTGTTCGCTCCCAGTAACTGAAGTAGCCCCTTTGCCTTTCCTATGAAGACTTTATTAATAATTGAATTGTTTTAGTCTGTAAATAATTATAAATATTATACTACCCTCAATATGTTCCTTATGGTTATAATGGACATCACTAGTTACCTAAATGATCAAAATTTTAACTTTTAATTTGTCTTACCTTCACCTCCCTTGACGCCTTAAAGTGCATGCCACCCTTTGCATGGCTTGACCCTTGTTCAATCCAAGTGCGAACTTTTCGCGACTGTCATTCCCAACGAAGCGACCTATTGTGCGGCAGGTCCAACGCTCGGCGTGTAGTGCGCCCATCCCACGTTTGGTTGGAAGAGAGTATGCTTTATCAGTCGAGTTCTTCCCCCTTTTGCCATCAGCTTTTCAATATCCCTGCTAAAAGTTATTCAATATGAGGTGGATGAAAAACTGTGAAATAATGCAGTTCAAAACAAGCTCCGTCGTGACTAAGGATCATCAGCTAAATCCAGCGGCATCATTGAATGAATGAACCAACCTAAATATGAAAAGCCTATGAATAAGTGTGAATAAAATCAATATATTTTAAATTTTTAATAAAATATATTTTTATAAAACGAGCGTAAAAAGTTTAAGTACGCCTCACGGCTATACCTATTTAAAAAAAACATTGAGCTCTCTAATTAAAATTAATCTAATATTCTTAATATGTTTCACCTGGTGTAACCTTGTTTTGCTCTCTGCTGGCTGAACTTTGACCTGAAGCTCTCATTCCAGAGACATCTTGACGCTTGCCCCGAGACTTCACTCTCCCTGAACTGCGAGCGCGACCATGCCAGCTATGCCCCACTAAGCTCCTTCAATGGCTAGCAGAGAGGTGATGTGTAGAACGGCTCATGGTGTGCATCTGTATATAAAAAGAATACAAACTATTAATTACAAATTTTTTAATATTTCTCGTGTCGATTAATCATTTGTGACTATAGTCAGTCATAACGAATGAGCGCCCTTTTATACAAGCCCAGCTGTGTTTAAATCTTGATAGACTAAAGGATAAGTACTAGCCCAACACCAGTTCACAGTTCGTCTTGTAGATCTTATCTTAATTAGTAATTTTAAATAATGATTTAAACTTACATGCTTGTACTGAATGCTGCTTGAGGTGGTACCTTGTCTGGTGCTGTAGGAAAGCCCCCCCTTCTTCATCCTTTTGCACGGCCAGGATGCCTTCTATCACTTGCATACCACCAGTGCCTTGAATCTATCCTAAGAGCACATCGCCCATCAACTTCTCATCAGTCCTCCAAAAATTTTATCAAAGATGCAAGCAAACATGCAAACTAAATAGAAGCCTCTTTTAATGTTTTTAAATTTGACTAGTAGCAATTTCATATTTAAATGTTCATATCACAGAAAAAATTCCAAAAAATTTATTAAATTCACATTGATTTATTTAAAGATTATACATTTTGATACTTTATAAGTCTTTACTCTTTACTATGCTCCTTTCAGTCTTTAGTCTTTAGTCTTCTACCATATAAGTCATGGAGCGCACGATTTCTTTACCTCTCACAGAGCTGATGCAAATAGCTTTCAACTTCTTTTGACGCATACCTCGCTTGCCGTCCTCTTGCGCCTTGGTTTCCAGCTGATCCCCTCGTTCTCCCCTCAACAATCAAGTGCATTACAGCTGAACCAGACATCAGCTAAGAGATCTTGTCGGCGTCCTAGTTTGCTCACAGCTCCTCATTTTGATTAAATGGCAAGCCCTGCTCCTTAAGCCTACTACTGCCAGCGCGCTGATACTGCCTACTCCAGTAAACACCTAACTCGGTCCTAGTCACAAACTTATCCATGTATTTTACACTTATTTTAAAATTCTTCGCTGTATAACTTTATACAAATTAATTAATTAAATTCAGTATCTTTCCTGAGATACTATAAATCTAATAATACTATAAATATATTCTCATATTTATAATAATAATATATGTAATAATAATAGTAGTATATATATATAATATATATATATATTATATAATATATATATATATATACCTATATTATATTATATATACTTTATATAAGTGGTACTATTAAGTATATAATTTATATATATACTATATATATAGATATATATATATTTTATATATTGATTATGTACTATATAATAATACTATATATATATACATATATATGATATATTATATACTATTATATATAATATGACTATATATATATATCGTATATATACTATATATTATATACTATATATATATTATTATTAAGTTGTTATATATTATAATTGTTTTTACTAGCTACATTAATTACTTAGATAACTAGTAAACTACTGAATCAAGCTAAATTAGTAATCTATAATTAATCTATTACTTAAATTTTCACATAACTGAAGTGCAATAATAATAATACACTAATTAATAAAAATAAATAACATGACCGGCCTGTAAGCAAAACATCACAACAGCCGAATTTGGAATCTAATAACTGCGCTCGTTCTAAAACAGCCGTTGCCACTTTTCTTCTATTTTAGCTGCCTACTTTTGACCACATCTTATTCGCTATACTATATGAGAACTTAAAGTCACTGCACATAATCATATATTACACATCTTTAATCACTCACAATTGCCACGCGCTTTTTCATAACCAATATTACAAACCCCTTTATCGAAAGCTAACTTGTCATTCATTTCGAGAACGGCAGAGTTTTTGGGTATTACTCTTGTTAAATTTTAAAAATAATTCCATAGCCGAGACGCATTAACTGACTGCTGTTAATGAAGAGAAGGATGTCTGCTTATCTGAAACATATTTAAAAAAATAGATTTCGCTACTTGCAGCTACGGCCGCAATATAAATGCCAAAAATTGTAATAGTGCCCGGCAGTAGCCGATTAGCCCAGAAATCTTACGCGAACAACTGTTCTTGCCCGGCATGCCCCCAGCCCCATATGCAGAAAACTACACACCTTAGAGCTTCAGCGGGACCGCACGACGCCGACGCCTCACCGTTATGCATCTCCATGCGCAATGTCGGAGGGTTCATCCCTTATGCCAGGTTGCGGCACACAACCATAGACACCCACTGGCACAGATGAACAGCTTAGACTTCCTGCCATTCAATCCTCCCTATTAATTAATTTATGCACCTTTTCTTCTCGCCCCCTTCAAACTCACATTTCCACTCCTCCAGAATGAAGAGCTGGTTGCTGACAAAAATCCACTTGTTCTTCAGCTCTTTCCCAAAAAAAAATAAGATGACACATTTCCATGGATCACAAACTCACCACTATACATTCTGCTTAACCAACCAACTATCATCACCAAACTACATTAATACCAAACCATCTCAAACTAATTTTCATTTACTTCCTCAGTTGACGTTATCACACCATGACATCACTCTGTAATACGCTAATTCCTCATTTTATCAATTGCTTCTCACACCTAGCCACGCCCCCCTGAAGACTGCTCCATGGGCTAGAACAACATCGATGTACTTTTTAGCATCTTAATACCTCTTATTCCAGACCAAATAGTCTTCCTCAGCTATCGCTATACATGTATATAACACACGGTACAAACACCATAACCGACCCACGATAAACTCAGCCAATCACATACGAAGACTAGTCTCTTTTACATCCACCAGAGAGCTAAGCGATGCTACTTCAATTTGCAGCCAGCCACCTGTCCTGTATATCCACTCAACTCTCATGTTACTGCCTCTCAGGAGATCATCTATCTCCCTTTTCGTCCAACATAGTATATCCTAAATATTTTAAACTCCAGCTCACTTGCTTCCAGTCCTGCTCACTACATCTAGCCGATAAAAACTTCACACCGTAGCTGACTTGTCTTCTAGCTCACATCGATGCCAGATCATTATGCATAACCATATACTTAGCCTTCATTTACCGCTTTACTGTTCGAAACCGCATAATTATGCCTCTTCTACATCACACTTAGCTTGCCGATACTTCTCTCAGCACCAATCTCTCTCACAACTTCTCTTCCACGATTTACATTCAGCACCAATGAACACATGTCCATATATTACCCACCATACTATAATATATCGACTCTAAATATATTTTTTTAGTACCAGCTAATCTCGATATTTTTGGTCTAGTCTATCATATATATTTATTCCCTCTACAATAGATTTACAATAATGTTATACTGGGTAATATATTATATATATATAAGCGCGAATTGGTGATGCATTGGATTTGGAAGTTGTATGACAAGAATTATATTCAGATGGTCTATAAAATCAAACGTTAAAAAAAAACTTCCGCAAAACAAAGGCGCACATACAATATTTTACTTAGCAGTTTGGAACTACTTCAAAGCCTTTTTTTATCATTATTTTTATAAACCAAAATATATATGCAATTAGATAACTGTCAAGTAATATATAGGTGTAATTATTTATTGAGCCTGTATGTAAGCGGAATGATTATCATGCTAACGGTATTTTGCCGCGAAAGCAGTGCCGGCGATTGATGAAAGAACTAGATGTGAGGGTTATCGAAGAACAAGGTGCTTTTAGACAGCTCAAGGTACCGAGAATGTGCTGCGATCAAAATCATGTACATGAAAAAAAATAATTGAGAAGGAAATAATGACGGAGCGACAAGATAAATTGTTATTTAGAGCAATTTATTGGAAAATTTTGCAACAGGCCGTTATAATAGCGCATTAATGGGTAAGCTCATTTCGCCATTGTGTTATTGATATGGTGTTTGTGGTAAGACTCTCGAATGGAATCAAAAGTATGTGTGCAACAAGAAGTGAAGCGTGTGCCTAAGAAATAAACTAGAGCGAAAAGTATTGACTCGTTTTAATATTAAAGCCCCGAGTCGAGACAGGGACATGGCTATGTACTCCTTAGCGATGACAAATTCTGCCCTATAAGAATAACTGAGCTTAATGTAAAAATTAGAGCCGTAGGGGGTGTCACATTGGGATGGTGCACAAGCGAAAGATAAGTATCTAGAATGATGCCGAGAATGGAAGGAGAGATGAAGGCGCTTCATTTCTAATGCGTGTATTGATATATATTTATGGGGTATGATTTGCTAACTCTCGTCTGGCCAATCTTGAAAAGAGTTTGAAGAGGCGATTCTATGGGTTCTAGAGACGATTTGGTCCTTAGGGGTGTCGTTAAAAGCGATGCGGTCTTGTAAAGTACAACCGCTAGATAGAGCTAAGTAGTAAGACGTATAGTTGTGAGTGAGGACAGTAAATCAGCCGCTTTGTAAAGTTTATGCTATGAGTTTCCCGCCAGTAGCCTGGCCGACTGCGAAAAAATACTGGGTGCTGCAATTTTTTAAAATATTCTCTTATGGATATATGTTAAATGCAACAAAGGTGAGCCCGGATTGACGCCAGCAGTGTAGAAGCGCAAAGTCTGTGCAATAGGCCGCGTAACGTGATACTAACTGCGCAAGGAATTGAAATTACAATAAAAATTTGGTGAAAGTGCTAAAGGGAAATAAGTCTTGAGCGATAAGAATAGGGTCTAATATGTTAATCAGCAGCGGCGTTTTATGTTGTATAAAACGTGTTCGATATACTATGGTTTAACCGTATAGTAGGTGGAGAATATCGGATATCTGGATGCTCCGTCGTTATATGGCCAATAAAGAGTAAGACTCATCGTCCTTTTGTTATACGAGGCTCACTATAAGTAATACAAATCGTGATATCAGATGTCTAATGAATGCGTTATTCTGAGAGCTATGAGTTACGTTCGCTCGCTCAGTTGTCGTCATAAAGGTGTGAAAAGAAATGATAATAATTGAGTAAACGTAGGACCATATTATGCGTTATTAAACTAGATTTATCTCAGTTTGAAGAATTAATTACCTAGATCTCCCCTAGTCAATATTAAGCAGAGTATAAGATTTGGTGTGGAGTGAAAATAGATGAAGAATCCTATGGTATCAATGACGAAACTATAAAATGAAAATAAAAAGATAAATATCGATATAGATGGGTTTCCTTAGTCGTCATTTGTGCGACTTAACAAGGTAATGGAGAGGATGTTTTGTAATAGTTTAAGTAAAGCGTTCATTAAAAGGAGGCGGTATGTGATGCTTAATTAGTGGTGTATGTGTGGATCATTGGAAATATAGAAAGGGGTAAGGATTGAGAGATGGAGAAAAAGTTAAATTTGAAGTAAGGTATGAAAATGACAATAGAGAGAGAGAAAGATGAGCTTTGGAAAGAGTAATGACAAGAAAGATAAAGGTTGAGACCAATTAAAAAGGTACGTGCGTGAATGAAAGCAGGGGTTTTGTCGAAGGAGGTTATGGTTACGTTGTAGAAAACAACATGGCAAAACGAAAGACCATGAATAAAAAACAAATTGAAGAGATGGTCTGAATAGCAGCACGTGCTAAAATAGAAGAGGCACGAGTAAACTTTGAAAACTTAGGTTGGATTTTTAATGAAGCAAGCTTAATAATTATTAAATAAATTGGATATTAAAGGAGTTTGCGGGATGCCAGACGCGATCAAGCGCTGGGTTTCTCATTTCTATAATTGAAAGGTTTATCATATATAATCTATTAGGTTATTATTATTTGTATTGTTTAAACTGCAAATATGCTATAAGAAAATTAAATAAAGTTATTGAGGAGAGAAAAAGCAAAGTCCAAATTTTTTTCGACTTTATGCCAAGAGCACAGTGCAAATGATACGATGAATGATGATGTGATTATGATCCGATGTATGATGATGATGATTGAATGATAGAATGATGATGATAAATGCAATGAAGTGATGATGAATGGCATCGATCCATTGATGCTAATGCATTATATGTTCATAGAATGGTTATGTTCATTAATTGGACTGTCAGTAATATATATATATATATATATTTAGCTACTTTATTATATATAATTAGTACTTATATATAAAATATATACTAATTTTCATATACTATATATATTTATAATTACTAATCATTTACATTATATATACTATAGATATATAAAAGCAGTCATTATGCTATTATATAGTTAGCTAATGTAATATATAATATATATAGAGCATATATACATATATGTTACTAATATATAATATACAGTACCAATATAAAATAGTATAATATATATTATATATAGTATATATATATATATATACTATATATATATATATCCCACTATAGTGTAATATTATTACTATTATATATATATATAGTACCTATATATATATATATACTTTAGGATATATAGTATAGATGACTAATAATTACTATTTAGGGTATATATTATAGCCGTTTTCTACACATATATGGTGTTGGTCGCCCTGATGACGTTTGTTAGCTATATACTATATAATATGGTGTTATGTACGTGTACTAATATGCAAGTAGATATGGGACCGGGGTGAGTATACAGTGACTTCATATATATAGTATAGAGTATAAATATAGTCGCAATATAGCCTATATAAATATAAATAATACTATAGATAATATACTATATATATACTATATATAGATATATATACAGCTATATAGGGTGAGAGTAGTAGTGAATAAATAGTATTAACGTATATATTTATAATACTATATATATATATAAGATTATATTAATATATATACAGCATATATATAATATTCTAGCTCACATATAATATATATATTATATACATATATATATCCAAAACACTATACCTATTATATATATAGGTATATATAACTATAATATATTATAGGCCTATAGGAACTTGTTAATATACTATATATACTACTATAAGTATATATATATATTATAATAATAATATATAGTATAGACTATATAATATATATACAATATAATACTATAATAATATATATAAACTATAACTACACTATCATATTATAATATATATAATATAGTATATAATAGTATTATATTATAGAGCATACCCTCTACCTAAAGCTGGAGACTAAAATCCGTATATGATATATATGTACTCGTATATACCTTCACCAATACTATACTATACCAATAATATATTATTTTCTCTTTAATATATAATTTATTACGTCGCTATAAGTCCTAGTTATATTATATCTATAACCTTGTACTAGTGAGTGAGCTCCTTCATAGGAATATCACTAACTATACGTTATCAGTTGATGATAGACCTACCCTAATATATAGCTAGTATGTCCCTTAGGTACCTATATGTAATATATTATAATATAAACTTATATACTCTTAGTTAGTCTTAACCTTATAATAAGTCATATAGTTTAATCCCTATATACAGATATTAGTATATTCATATCTTATCTCATAATATTATATCTTAATGCAATAGTAATACTATACAATTCATATAATATACACACCAACATCACAGTGTACTATTGTTAGTATAGTCTGTAGTATAATACGCCGCTACACACATACACAGAGCTGTATGAGTTTAGGACTATAGAATATAAATAGGGTAGCGTTAGTACTGCTGAGAGACTATAAACATACGTATAACTATATACAAAGTCATAGGGGTCTATATATAAAATGGCGCGCTCAACGACAACGCCGAGACAGTGTGATGAAGGCGGACGGAAAAAGCTTGTTATAGCGATCCAGTGTTCGGGACTATTTGCGGAAAACAGGCGCCCCGCGATAAACGCCCAACTCATCCGTGAGTATTGACAACATAAATACCCCTATTCGTCAGGTCGAATGAACTAAAATGTATATATGTTTGAAAAAAAAAAGCAAAGTTTTAAGAGTGACCCCCTGTACGCATTACTATTTCATTGAGCGGAGAAAATAATATAAAAAACAATTCATAATTATAATAGACTATGGGCGTATAGCGATGTATTGATCGATTAGATTGTCAGATATCTATTAATAAAAAAATTCGCAGTATATTTATTTTTTTTAAAGTTTAATTTAATGTGTTTAAGAAATTAATTATTGGAAATTAACGAGAAAAATAGAAACATTTAGTGCAAACTGTAGAAAGTAAAATTGTGAATTATTATGAAAAAATATATTAATAAAAGATAGAAATTTTAAAGTGAAGAGGTGGAAAGGTTTGGGGGGGTGCGCCGCGTAGTGTTTGAAATAGCGATAGATAAAATAAAAATGTTAAATAAGAAGATATAAAGGAGAAAAACCTAAGGTTTTTAAGATAGGCAAATAAAAATGCTAAATGCAAAGAACTAAATGTGATAGGATAAATACATAAGAAATATTAAAGAAAATTTTGCTTCGTACATGTGAACAGCTACCCTGCAATCAGCGTAGTGTCACCCCTACTGACCCCTCCCTGATATACGTCTACTACGTCCGTGCCCCCAGTATATATATTATATTTAATATCATAATTATCATTCACGGCCCATGTTTACATTTAGGTAACAGTACTATATATGAATATATAGGTCGTATATATATATTATATATATATATATCTTTTAATATACTATATAATACTACATTAAATATATATATATTATGTTATCGCACTACGGTTTTCGTTGCATATCTGTGGAGCATTATTTATCATAATCGTTTGTCATATTATGCCTTAATATCACTATATATAAATAAAAATTTGAAATAAATAAATACGATGAAAATAATTAATATAAACTTATATACTTTTCTCATTATCTTCTATGGTTATAATACTACTTATCTCTATAATTTGCTTATATACTCTCATATCTTATGCTTTCCGCCGGAATTATTCCTCCTGTTAATACTCCAATATAATCACCATTTTACAAATATACGTCTGTCGTTATATCTTCACTTTTCAAATAAGAGTATAACCTCTATTTATATTTATTTCCCTTTCTTATATACTATATTATCTCTACTCATTGCTACCATCTTCTTATACATTATATCTCTTAATTATTTATCCTCCTCTAAATCCTTCCTTAACAAATTCTTATCCTAATCTAAAATGAACTAAGCATAGTCTTCATATTCAAACTTATACAATTTCTCTATATATCCATTTATAATTTCCATTAAACGTCTATCAGTTTTTATTGGTTTCAAAGAATTGGGACAAGGAATAGAATATCTGTTTAACCTTCACACAATCACTAAAATCAATGGACTTGGGAAAATTACTTCTTTTGACCAAGCCTCATTCCTATCTTAACTAATCATCTATCCAATATGTCTAATTAATAATCTCACATATCTAACACACCCACTCATTCAAAGACTTCTTACCCTTCTCTACTTTTCACTTCGCGTTTGCACACTACACACATCTTATCACTACATAATATATCATAACCTACCACTATTCTAATCCTTAATAATCTCTGTTACGTTACAATTATATCTATCACAATATTTATATTAGCCAATACATCACTTCCTTCTACTAATTATCCACTATCCATGTCTCTCTAAGCTTAATTATTATTTATCATATCTTATGCTTTCTAACGCCCGATTAATAATTCAATCTGTATAGCACTTTATCTATATTTATAATCACTTATCTTCTCCCTTTGTATTTTATATCCATTTTTTATTAGTATCAAATATTTAATATATTATTATAATTCATTATATTATTATATATTATATTTATATACTATATTAAAAATATATATATTTAGTTTCCTTTAACTATTATTAAATCAACTCACCTTATCTAATACAAAAACTACTTTTCCTCACAGACCTATCTTAACAATTAAAATCTAAAGTAAATTTCATTTATTTCTAATAAAACAAAAATAAAATATAAAGTTTATATACTATATAATATAATATATTCTTTTATATAATTAATTTATTTATCTTCAAACATCAAATAATAAATATATTATAAAATTTATAATTTATAATATAGTTTAAAAGGTAGATGAGATTATAGTTATGAAAGCAAAGAGTGAAGATGCCTGATGGTTTTCGAACCCCGAGGCTACAACAAATAATTATTATTTACCTCACTACGTCACAGATGCACGATCAATTATTAAGTAAATCCGTTGTTACCAATGTCGTAGTGATCAATCAATAAATAATTCAATTTTATACAATATTAAAATATATTTACAAAATAGAAAAAATATATTTTACTTCAATATTTACATCATACATAAACACTCAAAATAAAAAAAAGTGGGGGGGCCCATATACAATATAATATTCAATTAAATTTTAATCATAAAATAATATCAAAACTATAAATGTCGTTTAATTATTATTCTTCAGAAGGACAAAAAAACCTTAGCATACTTGTAAGCTTATACCTCACCACATAATATTATAAATAAATCGAAATGGATACCCACCAAATTATACTCATATCAGGATAGAATAGATTCTCATACCATACGAAATAATATATTCTGACTTATACTTAGTTGAAGGGAATTATTTATCCTAAGTATAATGTAGAATAATATCATATAATAAAATAGAGTTATAATACACTATTGCTAAAGGTCTTGTTTAAGAACAGTATCTTTACCAATGTTTGTGCTAATCAACTATCTAATAACGAACCGTATTCTATTAATTAGATATAACGTAGTCTAATTAAAGAAATAACTATAAAAGATTTCTAACGGCTTACATGTTACTGGTTGAAAAATACCAGAGGCCATACACAACTTAACCAAAATTAAAATTAGAAAATTTTCATTAGAATTATATATATAATGTAACAATATAATTTAAAAGAAACGTCTTATTAATAAATTTTATAAAAATTTATATTCTAATAAAAAAAAATGATAGAAAATTTAACATTATAAAATAATAATCTTCCTAATATCTAAAAATTCATTAGCATTTAATGAATCATACTTATAATCCTTTCAGCTTCGGAATATAATAAACTTTGGAAAAATGAAAACACTTTGATATAGTAAATATATTAAACTAGATATAATCAAAAATATATTATAAATTTAATTTTAGAATATCAATATAATATTATGTAAAATTATAACAAATTATATCAATCAAATACACTAACACTTGATGAACAAATTTCGGTAATTCCCAATGAACTAGGAGCAGTAACGCTAACATCAGGTAAAGTGGGTACAGATCCAACAGATTGGGTACTGAACAATTACACGATCGATTACATAGCTACCAATGGAATCACTCGAAACTGTGACCGTGATTTTTCTTCATCTAAACGTGTGTATCCTAATCAATCGCGGTTCTTATCAAGATAACTTTTTGTTCGTGATCATAAAAATGGTGAAGTGCATGATAAAGAGTGGTTTGTGTATTCTGTTAGCAAAGGACGTGTTTATTGTGCACCTTGCAGATTTTTTGAAAAGCGTTCAGAGTTTGCAGCGGAAGGTTATAATGATTGGAAGAATGGTAAATCTAGAATTCGTTTCCCGAAAATTCTAATACAAACAGATCTGCAATGGTTAATTTTTTAGAAAGAGATAATTACTTGCAACGTATTGACTGTAAACTGTTAGGTCATTTTGAGTCACAGAAACGCTATTGGAGAGAAGTTTTGCGAAGAGTAGTAGCTGCAGTGAAATCTCATGAAATAAGAGGTATACCATTACGTGTTACTGAAGAAGTATTTGGATCAAATAGAAGTATAAATTTTATAATGCCTTTAGAAATGATCGCTGAATTCGATCCATTTTTGTCCGAACACATCTGTAGCTTTGGAAACCCTGGAAGTGGAAACACGTCATATTTATCAGCAACAACTTTTGAGGAGTTTTAAGTTATAATAGCTGAGAAAATTACGCAAACAATAATCGATGAACTGAAAGTCGCCAAGTATTTCTCCATAATAGTGGACTCTACTCCTGATATAGCTTGCATTGATCAACTATCAGTTGTGTTTCGTTACGTAAAGTCAGATGGTGTGCCAGTTAAGCGTTTTTTACTATTTGTTCCAAGTACGGGACATAAAGGAACTGATTTATTTGATGCCATAATGTGCGTTATCGTGAAAATAATAATAACTTTGCAGACTGTCGCGGACAAAGTTATGATAATGCCTCAAATATGTCCGGATTGTTTAATGGCGACCAAGCTCCAATTGAATGACAAAATAATAATTAAAAAAAAACAAAATCTAAATAAATAATAAGGTATATCGCGTTGTTTAACTTTTTCAAGCAATGTTGCCTCTGTTTACTGAGTTTATATCATTCCTTATTAAAGTGTAGTATTTTATTATACTAACTTTAACTAATCAGCGCGCTTACCAACAGAAATACTACTCTTAATTTGACAGTTCTAGCAAATTAAACCTCATAAAAGGAAATGCCAACCAACTACAAACTATTACAACTACCTAATAATCTATAAAACAACTACTTAAAAATTTACTCAATACCATTATATAATGTCTTAGACTTTATTATGTTATAAGTACTTTAAAGTCTTTAGTTTCACCAACAAATTATATAATAATATTTTTAGTAATATTATTTTATTTTTATAATAATTAATATATTATGTTAAATTTTGTTGTAAAATATTTTATTAATTACATCAAACCTATAATAATATTAACCTATATATTATTTAGTATATACCATAATTTATCATTATTGTCAGTTATAGTTCATATAATCCCTAAAAAGTAACTAGAGTCAGAGCGAGCGAACAATTCGTGTATTATTTTTTATCTTATTTATATAAATTTCAATTCACTGAGACCAAATAGGCACACAACATCGATAGCCCAGGATATATTTATACTATTTACTCCTAAGTAACGATTATACGTAGTAAATCTGGATACTATTTATACTTTATTTTTATTTGAATAAACTTGAATGACTTCACATACTATTTCTACTTACTTTCTCTCTCTCAATGTTCATATCTACTTACTCTTACTTCTCATCTATATTTAATATTTTATTATATAATTATTATTAATTATTATTTCTCCAATCTTAATCCATAATAAAAGTAGATATGTTACTGCTTCTACCTATGATAACTACCAACTACTACTTAGTATCTTACCTATTTAAATACCATATTACAACTACTAGTTAACTACTACTTAACTACATTACTACTATACTACATATATATATAACATCAAAATAATATTACATACAAAAAAATTATATTAGTGCATAGTAAATTTATTATATATTATATATATATATATATAATATGTGTGTGTGTGGTGTGTGGGATAGATAGTAGAAATTTTTACTCACTCACTATATATTGAGGCGCCTACTATTAATTATTCGAGAAAAGTCACTTATTCGACTATGTCAG
This sequence comes from Trachelipus rathkii, assembly GCA_015478945.1. Classification (NCBI taxonomy): domain Eukaryota; kingdom Metazoa; phylum Arthropoda; class Malacostraca; order Isopoda; family Trachelipodidae; genus Trachelipus; species Trachelipus rathkii. The sequence continues at coordinate 68,997 of JABUQX010003347.1, read as the reverse complement.
TTTACCAAGTGAAAATTCAAGATAAGATTATTTCATTATATTATGATATGGGAGTATAATTAACTATTATACCAAGAGAGACATATCTAATGTAATAGTAGTAATCGGTCATTAAAACTACATTAATCTATGCAAAACATATAAATTTAATCTATTTTTACCATACACATGCGAGAGAATCAGGTAATTAGGAAATATATTTTTTTTTCATGTTTTATCGGAAAATTAGTTTTTTAGTGAGATTAAACCAATTCTAAGGGGAGAGGCTCAGATGCAAATCGCGGAGCACGAAGGGCAGAGAGTCGAGAAGAGCGCACTGCCGTCGTAATTCTTGAGGGATAGGAACGAGAGGAGACCGAGACTAAATTCTGATATGTAACAGTGTCATGCTGACTCTACGCTTAGTTTTCTGTTATCTCCGAGTCTTTCATGAATCATAAACGATCTGGAAATCACACCTATTATAATTAAGTTTAGAAAAGATAGGATTGTGTAGAACATATTATACCTATATATATATCATAAAATAATATTATATAATATATATATATAATATATATATATATATTTATTATATATATATATAATATATATATATATATATTGTATAGCGCAATTTTACATAGACTGACAGATTCGATTTCCTTGCCATCTGGTTGCCAGATCTACAAATTTCTTCCGACTCCTTTTATGCGAAAGACAATTTATTTTTATGGTAAACTTATAAAATTATATATATATATATACTATATATATATATATATATATTATAATTATATATATATCTATTTATAATAGCTAAAATAAATTATGAGGGTTCTTACCTTATTAATTAGATAGTATATTTTTAATCTTAACACTGAATACAGAGGTTCACAGCTGCACATCAGGTGAAGAATAGAGAAATCAGTGAGTAAAAAATACTAATGTGCCAAGTTTATCAGAGTATATTCTGAGCTCTTGAATTATTATTCGATTATATACGTAAACTTATAATGATAATATCGTATGTATATGGTTTATTAATTTACGATTATTATATTATTATATTTCCACTAGATATTATATTATATTAATTATTTATTATTATATTATTAATTATATTATAATTAATTTAATTATTATTTTATATTAATTATTACTATAATTTATTTTTATTATTTATTATTATATTTATATTTATTATTAATTCTATATTATAATTAATTATTAATTAATTATTTAAAAAGAATGATAATAAACGATCCATAGTTTGCAAAGATGTTTGATAAAAACTTTTAAAAACCAGAAATATTATTTTCTTATTTTATATTATTTCTATTTACATTTAACATAGAATAATTATAAATTATAATAATTGTTATTTAATTATTAATTATAATTATAAATATATATTATATAATTATATTATTATATATTAATTAATTATATATTATTAAGTTTAAAAACGTAAATAAAAAAAGGGTAGGATATATAACTGAGTCTAGCCTTGTTCAACCGAGACGAGATGAGACATGCGGCAGATGTAGACTAAAAGGAGAGAGGCAAGAACAGAAGCACAGAGATAGCAGGAGTGGAAGAGAGAGGCATACAGAAACATGGAGTTGGAAGTATGCACGATAGAGGGAAGGCAAGAAAGAAAAAAGAGATTGAGACCAGGAAAGAAAAAGTAGAGGGGACCGCACTCATTGAGTGGTTAGGAGGTAGTTTTAAACTAATACGAATACCACAGGGTCAGAACCACCCCGATGATTCAGAAGGGAAGAGTTCCTAGTCTCTGCGGCCAATATGGTGGATCTTTATTGAGTGGGAGGTTACTTTATATACCTCCTCTGAGATGTCCTTCTTTCTCATATCACCCTGCTTTGATATATTTCTAGTCTTGTAGAGAGATGGTCCTGACGGAGGATTTCCTATCAAATCTCGAACACACTTTCACCCACCACTACTCCGGGGATAACCAGAACACAACCAACTTACACACTTCGTTCCACCATCGGTCTCGAGCACTCTTACCAAAGGCGATCATTTCACTCGTCTTTATTATGTGGAGAGAGAGACCGCAGAGCCCGCACCATCTTAAATTGGCATAGAGCGTATATAACTACCATATATATCTGTATTTAATTTTTTTCATCATATATTTATTATTATTACAAACATACTAGATGAAGATAGAGGAGAGGAGCGTAGAGAGGTAAGAGAGAGAGAGAGAGGAGTAGAGAGTAGAAGAGATGAGAGAGAGAAGATAGAGAGAGAGAGATCTACTATATACTCCTACTCGATAGTTACATACAAATAACGATACTAATATATATATCACTACACATTATTCCTAACTCTACGAATTATTTATTCAGCACAACAACTGATTAAACAACTCTCACTAACTTTATACGAGCTATAGTCATATATATAATATATTATACTAATATAATATATATAATATAATATATATAATAGTATAAAATTGTTTGAGATTAACAATTGTTATTAAGTTATTGAATCTTTCGTCATTATGATATATAAAAAAAATATGTTATCATAATTTTCACTATAAAATATATTATTTGCCAATAAATTATTTCTATACTGCTTAATGAGTGTCTTGATTAAAAATGCAATGAAAAATGCTTTAGAAGTATTCTATTTTATATAAATATAGTAGCATAATCCACATTATAAAATAATGTATTAAATGACATTAAGTATTATTTAAAGTCACTAAATTAAAATAAATTATATATAAATTCATTATAAATTTATCAAGTTTTTGAGCACATGCACAAGCGATATATATCAATCTTATATACTTACCTTACATAGGTATCAAAATCCGAAATTAATAGAAGGCCGATTTTTGATTATTATTAACGCTGGATATATATCGAATTATAGTATATCGGATGATTTTAAAATATATAATCAATATACATGATATATTCTAAAAAAATATCGAATATTAGAAAGTTCCGAGAAAGATTGAAATATATATATAATACTATATATATATATTAATATATAATAATTATATATATAATATTAATATTTATTATATTATAATATATGTAGATTTTTATATATATTGCGCATCCATTATCTAATCTCGAATGATAGACCTACATAAATACATAAGATTATATATATATAAATTATATATATATATATATATGAATAATAATATATAATTAACATATATCATATATATATATATATATTAAATATATATATATATTCTATATATATATATATATATAAATAATATTATATATATATATATATATAAATATTTGTATTCTCTTATCAAGATATAAGTTTTAAACTTACATTGAATATTAACTTTACTTATTCTTGGAAGAGAATACAAATATTTAATTCCGGCCGGGAGGACCTGGTAGCCCATGAACATTTACCCTAACTCTCGAAAATGAGCGTATACATTGAACTATTACTCTCACATAAAAGGGATAGTCAGAAAGGTAAATATATTGATAAGATTTATTTCGACTAACCAAATAATACGGAATGAAATTGTAATGTCAATCTTCATATTATTGTAATTGTAGTCCAGCTTTCGATTATATCCCGTCATATTACGTTAAATCTTAAAATACTAATTATAAGTGCACAGTAATAACTGAATACATTGCTGGATATTCCTGGTCCAATAGCTGTGATTCCCTTAGTGAAAATGTAATAAAAAAAAAAAAAAATAAAATAAAAAATATATATAACTTAAAACACAATAGCTTAAGCAAAAAAGGAATACCATTTTTGGAATCCTTGGTACAATTATATCACATAAGAAAATGTAAAAAAATAATAATGAAAAAAAAAAATATATAAAAAACATTATTTTATTAATAAAATATAGTAATAATAATTAAAGGTATCATTTTAAAGTTATTCTCTTTTTTTTTATTTTTTGTTTTCTTCTGTATTAGTTTTGCTTAATGAAGACAACTGCTTTGCTCTATTAAACTCTCACGTGCGAGCTTATATATATATATATGTAACTCATAAATGCAAGAGAGCGCGGGGTTGTCTTCATATTTTTAAGTTTGAATAAGATGAAGCCAAGAAAAGAATAGCCCACACTCACACGAACCGACAGTGACGAAACCTGGGTTCTCTCGGATTAGTTGGGGCGAGTGCCTACCGCTGAGATACAGAACTATATCTTGTGCTTGTAATTCTTCTGACCTATACCGAGCCTCTCCGCAGCCGTATAGTGTGTCCATAATCCTAGTCCTGTGGTCTATTAATATCTAAATCCATCACAGATATTGTCTCGTTCCTCATTTATTCTGAGCGTATAATACTTCACAGTACAAGGTAAAGAGAAGCCCAAATTATATTTGCTGACTCCTACTTTCCACCCTCCGGCAACGGTAGAGTTTACCATACAGACTGTGTATACCCGTTTAATTTCTATCAAGCATTTTTCTGGTATATTTTTAATTGTGCTCCTTATTTCTGATAATTTTGCCGCCTGCCAAAGGGGTATTTGGATGAGACACAAACAGCCCGCAAAATGTCCACCTTGTTCCCCGTCGGCTCTAGCAGCGAAGCTCTCCCCTCACGATGAGTGCCGTAATAAAGCAAAATTTACAATATACATATCGTTCCCTCGGGTTTGCTAAATTTAATTAGATTTACCGTATGTAAACCCAAGTTATAATCGTTATCTTCTTAATAATTACCGATCCCTTCTATACTCAAAATCATCTTTTATCTCATTATTTTTCTCACTTACACTCTCATCATAGTTTCGTTCCTGCCCTCTCTACCTTATTATTTATTTTTACCGATCAGTCGTTTCTCAATATAGTAAATTTATTACCAAGTGAAGGAGGATTGATTTCCTACACCAAAAAGCTCAATTGTAAATTCCATATACGAGCCTGTGTAGCCTTCGGTCTCGGATTTGCCTTAAGATGTAGTTATACTACTCCTGATAGTAGTGAGAAGTTACACTCTTGTAAAAGTAGCTAAACCTTGAAGGTATTAAACTTTAATATGAAAATATTATTGATTATATTTTTTTATTTTATTTTTTTATTTATTTTTATCTTATTATACATATTACAGGCACATCTCTATTGTAGAATATATAGAGTAATTTAAGATATCACTATCGTATATTGACGGAAATATTATATTTGTGGCGAGGAATGCGCGAGTGCAAGGTAGTAGGTAATAGTGCGAGCCAATTAGGATTTAAATATAAGAGAGTGTGTCTTGAGCGATATAACGCATACTCTTACCTAATCTTCTTTAGAGTAAAGCAGTTAGCTTCAGATTGTAAGGCTAGACATGTTAGCTTATCTGTTTGTTAGGCCAATTTTGAGCTTTTTGCGCGCTCATTGTGAAGAACTACCTTGCCATTTTCTTAATTATCGAGTAAATAGAAGTGTCATAATAAATAAATATGCATAAAATACAATATTTATTCTATATCTTCACCAGCTATTCAAAAGAGATTAAATCTATATTTTGCATCACCAAATCTGCCCTTTTTTATGTTTATTTTCTCAAATCTGTTATCAACTAAGAGCTCAAAACCTGTCAAAACTAAGAAGCGGCAGCCACTGTTAACTGCGTTTCTATGGAATTTATAGAGCATGTAAGCACGCTGAGCAACGCTAGAAGTACCTACCTGTGAGTATATATCCCGTACATTAGGTGCCAATATTATTGTTTGTGTTTAGCTTTGCAGACGAGTTATCGGTAGCGTGTGTATCCGCAGTAGTGATAGCTCTATATGAATGTGCAGTTATGTCGCCTTTATAATTTTTAATAACTTAAAGCCATGTAATAGCCTGTGTTGTTTACATTAGCCAGCACAATGTTAATGAAGATCATACCATTCTAAAATATTATTTCATAAATATTTTTTTATCTTATTTTATTAATCATACTTAGCCAGTGATCTCAAAATGACGTTTTTATAATTATGTCTCACTACATAATCACTTATAGTATATATAGTTTTATCCATAAAGCAGCAAGCAGATGTAAATTAGACAAATATCTTTATTACTTATCCATCCATCTCTCATCTTTAACATTTATCCATGGACCTTATATTATAAGTATTAATATATATTATAATATATAAATTTAATATATATATATTAATATATATATTTAATTATATATAATACATATATTTATATTAATATATATATATATAAATTAATATATATATAGATAATATATAATATATATATATATAATAATATATATAATATAATATATTAATTATATTATAATAATATATTTATTTTCTCAAGGTTATTAAATAATATGCAATGGACCCGCATGCTTAAAATATATGATGGTAATAAAATAATGCAATAAAATATTAACCCATAACTCTCTTAAAACAACTAGTAAATTTTCACCATTGCACAGGAGATATTTACCTCGATGATGGCCGACTTACACAAAGAGTAGGCCGGTGTTGTAGCATGATATTTCGTTGAGTAGACCACTACGCTAGACGAGACAAACAGAGAACCTCCGGAGTAATCACTTAGGATCTTATAAACTGAGTACGCAAGAGAAGGCAAGTACATACTTAACAGTTCTGACCCACCCAGTCTACAGCACAAGCACGGAACTGAGGGGTTGTCCACAAGAACAAGGTACGCAACATGGTGAATATAATACCATAAACCGGGGGATCGTAAATTAAAATGTATAAGATAATAGAGCATTAGGAATCGCGCTTAAGACATTCTATGTCTTTGCACGTTGTTAACCATTGAGTGTCTTACCACTATTAAGTCGCGGAAGAGTATAAAGATTTTGTTCTCCCGGTTTTTTATATGGATTATAACTATTTACCCTCACTTGCATAGCGTTAGCACACTTGTTTTGGTCCCTACGTTCGAGTGGAGCGGGAACTGGTAGTGTAGTACAGCTTCCGTTCCTGGATACTCACGTCAGAAAGTCATTTCAGTTCTGATCTCTTGTTCTCGTCGTTAGACGAAGCTAGCGTCAAATCGCACATGACATCTAATCCAATGACATATAGGTCCAAAGAGATCCTTTATGCATGGTTTGATTAAATCTCAACTTGGGGTATAATATAAATTTACTGTAATTACTGAGCAAGACAGATACAGAGTTTATAGAATATATAAAATATACATCTATTTCCAACTATAAGGTCAAATTATAAGAACTTGACGTCAAATTAAATGTCCCGATATAAATAAATGTCTTTACTTAAAATATATATATTTATATAATATATTATATATATATATATAATAATATATATATATATATTAATAATATATATATATATATATATATAATATAATATATATATATTATATATATTATATATATATTATTATATTAATATATTTATATATATATATATATATATATAAATAATATTTAATAATTATATATATATATATAAATATAATATATTATATATATATAATATATAATATTAATAATATATATAAATATATAATATATATTATTTAATATTATATATATATATATATTAATATAATATATATTATATATTAATAATTAAATATATTATATATAATATAATAATAATATATATTATAAATATCTATATATATATTTAATTTTTTATTTTTTACAGATTTTATCTAAAAAATATATAAGTAAATCTGAAATTATCTGTTATTTTTATGAGCTTTTTAACATATTGGTTATGATTGACTAAATAAAAGTAAGCAATATAAGTAAAGTTTAGGAATGTCTTTTGTGCCGTAGCTACCTAGACATTGAGCATTACTATCAAGAGGAAACTCAAAGAAATAAAAAAGGTTCAAAATATATATAGCACAAAACTTTACTTTGCTTAGGTAGTCTGAAAAGATAAGAAACACATAACAACCGCTTTTTTGGAAGATAAAAGAAATATCTGAAGTCAGCTTCAAGTCGGAAGTCAGCCGAAAAAGGGCAGAGGCAACACTAAATATCCTAAGCAAGAGCGGTGTTACTCAATTAACGGTGTCCCGGCAGGACGGAGCTAACGACCGACAAGGAGTGAGAGAGATTAGCCTCACTATCAATTTCCATCCCACTCCGATCCAACTTCTACCATCTATTAATAATTAGATCGAATTCCAGCCTGCTATTGAGGATCATGAAATAACTGCACGTGCCAAAACACAAAGGGCATCTTGGGACTTTAATGAGGAAATATAAAAGATATATTCATCTCCAAAACTGGAAACATAGGATTCTCAGGATGCTGAATCTATCAATACTTATAAGCCTCTTCATTTTGGGAGTTCTATAGAAGACATTGGATATTTTAAGAGATTTAAAAAATTCAACGTATGTATCCACAATATATATAATATATATTAATTTATTACCATACCTATATAGTGAGAGGTATAACTAATTTCATGATTAACAGAGATTATCATTACAACAATATATATATATAAATATATTAATAAACAAATAATGCCCAAAAATGTTAGGATATATAAAGTTATTCAAGAAAAACTATTAAATCAGAATTTATTTGGAACTGGCCTCTCAATTATCAAATGTAGACTTAATAAGTATTAATTATATATATATATATATATCAGTGGCAGTAGTGGTGGCTTGTAATGATTTGCAGAATACCATTACTTCACCATTACAATACAGTATATCTTAGTGAATTTATCATTATTCTAATATATATACAGTATCAAATATTAATTGTTTATATCTTCATATATAGATAAAATAAAAGAAAATATAGCGTGGATTAAAAAAAAAGAAAAATAATTCATTATGTAGTCCCTAATAACAGAATATAATGAACCTAATATAAATCAATTTACAAACAGGTATATAATGAAGCGGCAAGGTGTTATAATAAATGAAGATGTTTTATTTTATTACCTTTTGAAAGATTTGAAAAATGATGCTATATTTTCTCAAATATCAATTAAAGAATAATTTTTAACTTTATGTTAGGAAATAGTAAGGTCCATTTTAGTAGATCTACCATTGCTGACAATACTATTTATTATTGAAATTCTATAAATCTATTACTATTTACTATATGCCATACACATAAGCTTAATACAATGAGTGGAAACAAGATGATATTCATAAGACTGCTTATTGTAATATATAGTATTGCAAAGGATCATAGAGCAAACAAATCTCATTTTTATACTATTATATTTATATTCTCTCACAATATTTGAAAAACCAATCTAAATTATATCTATAAAATAGCAAATCACTGGAAGCCAATGTAAAAATTCATTACATTAAATAGCTATCAACCATTTGAAAACTATAAAGAGCTAGAAGTGATGATGTAAGTAGATTTATATTCTTTTGTAATTAACCTATGGTAGTACAGTCGTTTTAACAAAAATATTAGCAAAAAAATTGGTGAGAAGATATAGCGGTGTAAAATACATCAATGAAAATGTAAACTTTCAAAAATTTCCGTGTATTAGAACGTTTTGTGTTATAACCACTAAAGAGAAGTATAATTTAATGTACTTTAGCAATACAGTTTCATAATTTATCAATAACTAAATTAAGCTATCTCATTTATAATTGATCAGTAAATAAAATTAAAATTTAAATGCTCAACTAAATATAATGTAAAATAAACTTTTTATAAACAAAAAAGAAAATTATTACATTAAGTTCGATATCTGATTGAGAATACAAAATGATGATCAATAAATGATCAAGTCTCATACAGATTCACAAGATTTAGAAGGAATCTGAAAAAATAAATACCGCAGAATTGAGAAGTAAGAAACAATCAACACTTTCCTGCGGAATTTTATGATAACATAAGGATGTTAATCAGAAAAATCGTCAGAAAAAAATGGAAGAATACATTCTAGATACAATCAATCCAATCGAGAACATAGCAGTGAGCTGAAACGCCAAGAAAAAAAGTTTAAATGCAAAACCGATGACTAAAGACCGTATGAGAAAACCAAACCCCGAGATGACGTGGTATAAAAACTATTTTAAACTCAGTCATATACTAAGTGAAAGTAGAAAATGACAGAGCACCCACACACTGGTGTGAGACGTGAATATCTTTGGAGGCATTGAAATTCACTAGTCTTGTTATTTATTTGTATGTATGAGTTAAAATATGAAATGTGTGTGTCCTTGATTCTGCGATCTTAACTTTCTTTTTTATTAATGTCTATAGGTGATCTATTATATCGTTTGCTCCAGCTTGTGCGAAGCTGTACTCTCTAGACCGAGGAGAGTGACGTGTTAGGTGGACAGAAGAGCGAAGGAAATATTTATAGATACAGCACAAGAGGAAGTGCCAACTACTCACTGATAGCTCCTGCCTCAACTTCATTCGATCCCAATATCTCAAGTGCATTTGATCTGCAATAGTTAGACTCGAACAAACCCAACACACTCGGAGAACTAGATACAATGTATTAGAGTGGAGAGAGATCAATTCAAATATTGAGCGAATTCACTTAAATTCATGATGTGAAGTCTTGCATTTCAGCTAGTGTGTGGTATAGTAACTGTATAGTTCTTCATATATTTACTTAAATATAATTTCACAGCATGACCTAATCATATTTTGCTGCATCGCTACAACTACATTGTTGTAAGTGCTCAACAAAATAAGAAGATATTTTTCGCGTACCGCTTAATTCAGGTAAGATGCAATTTCCAGTGTTGAGAATAGAGCTTATTACTTCTCTTGCACAAAAAATAAGAAGAAAGATCATCGACTCTTACGCACTATTTGCTCGTTTCTCGTGAGATGGTGCTTATAAAGTGAGCTAAACATATTTTCCCATTGTGTGGTAAGACTAACATCCTTTTTCATAGTAATCTTATTCGGTTGTAATTTCTGCGACATTAGCTGTTCTCTTAAGTATTGCATTTTATACTTTCTTTTCTCTTATAATCAGTATTACACTGCTTGATTGTATATCTGATATTCTTACATTTTCACATTTTTCTTGTACTAAGTTCAAATCAATTTTTACTCTACTCAGAAAATTGACTTGAGTAGATTTCCTTTCATCAATATATCTTGCGTTTATATTTCCGATTCTTTACATGTGAATCTGTATGAGACTGATCATTTTGATCATTCATTTGTTCATCAGAATCTGAACTTAATTAATGTAAGATTTTGCTGTTTTTAATAAGTTTTAACTTATATTCTATGATCATTAATTTTTATTTTATTCTGATTACATACAATAATATTAATTATTGAGTTATTGTATATGTGAATTTAGCTAACTGTTGTAAGTATATAAAAAATTTCTCTCTTTAGTGGTAACCTATAAACGTTCAGTAAACGGAATTTGAATAGTTTATAGTTTCATAGATTTTCTAATTACGTCATAATTCCAATTTTGAAGTATAAATATTTTATTTGAGATCAATTATTATTATATTTTAAGTTTTTTCTAGAGATAAATCTACATCATCATCACTCGCTATCTCTCCAAATGACTGGGGGTAAGCTATTTAATTATATTCTCCATTAGCATCCAGTGATTTGCATTTAAGGATATCTAGTAATATTTTTCATTGTCATTGGTATAAGAATAATTATATGATAAAATATAGATACATTTATTTTGCTCTATATATAATCTATATTGCAGCAAATAAATAATGTATATGTATAGCATTTCATTCTAGTTTCCACATCTTGGATATAGCTCTATGTAGTATTGTGAATCAAATATTAAGAAGACTTTACAATTACAAAAAGAAGGTGTGGAATGAATTGGTATTTAGTACTTAAAAATGACCTTATCAACATTCCTAACATATATAAAGTAATTATAAAATCTATAGTATTGAATATTTTTAAGTTAAATAGGCGCTTCATTTATTTAGCCTTTCTTTCGTCTTAACTATAAATACACATCATTCTTTATTTCATTAAATACTAGTTTGAGATGCAACAATGAATCTATTTTGAGTTTGAAATTGTATTTAAAATTATCTGTTAGGACATAACACTCGAAAATTATTATTATTCTATTTAATATTATTCATATACGAGCTTTAATCTTTGTCTTTCACTTTATTGCAGACATATAAAATTTCTTATCGCTCTCTGTGATGTAAAATAGAGAATAACACTAATATTGGAAACATACTAGGATTATATTTTTGTTACTTGTTCCACTTTCTTCTCATAGTAAAAAAACTTTATAATTCTTATTCTCTACTCTGCTCTGAAATATACTTATTAATAACATTTGCCATATCACACTTGTTTATATAAAAAACCTATTTGCATAAAATGTTATCTAAAAATATCTGATTTTGTCAGAGATTAATAAATTGATATATCACTGCTTGAATGTGTTTTGCACAGTCTTAGAACTGCGCTATTTGTTATGTTGTCACCCCTTTTAATATATTGTTGAGATAATTCTCTTTGTTAATATAAGTATATCTTGCCTTATGCGATCGGAATATTATTATATATGTGGACATACTGATTTTTTAATCTTTAAATCCAATCGTCTCTACAAAAGAAACTGGTAGATTGTACACATCAATCATTTTCTCAAATTTGAAATGAATTTCTGTGCTTTTTCTCTGACCATTTGCAACCAGTTTGGTTGTTATTTCAAGTTATTTCAATCTTCAACTTTGAGTTGAATTCTTTCACGTCTTGTATCAAGACATGTCTGCTGTGACCTGTGACATGGTTTGCGTTAATACTCTTTTTATGATGAGTGTCTAGTTGGATCTGTTCCTTTTACGCTTGTTACTATAAAAAAAATTGCTATTCAAAGTAGTAAATTAACTTTAAGATAAACCCTTGTGAAATAAAGAAGTCTTTTATTTGTCAAATCTTCTTTAAAATATGTTCTATTTTATACTCAAACACTAACACTCTCTTTACATTTTTTAAACACCCTCTTTAAAGTTTAACTCACTGATTTTAATTGTGCTATTAATCTTAAAGTAACCACACTTTGAGCAACATAATATCCAGAATGGAAATTCAATTCCAATATACAGAATGTTTTCTTTAAGATATTATAGTTGGCCTTTTGCAGCAAATTTAATTTAATAATTATTTTTAATAGCATATATAAGAGAAAGAAGAAAGTAGCGTAAAACATATTGTAAAAATGTATAAATATAATGATATAGAACTTATCTATGTTATAAAGAGAGACGTAATTATATATTATATATATAGATGTATAAAAAGAAATGTTAGAAATAAATGATATGAGAGCTATATCACGAAACTACTTTTTTTTATGACTTGGCGTGAAATGGACCTTAGTATCAATTGTAGTTTGATTTATATACAAGATATATCTTATTTATTTTAGATAGTATATAATTTATTTAATAGTGTTATTAAGTATAAATACGTGTAATTTGTAAATTATGACAAAAAATATTCGGGTAATTTGAGTAAATATCAGAAAAAAAAATCCAAAAACAAGGAAAATTTACGAGAGAATCATCCTTTAAGTTATCTAACTGCATATATTTGGCTAAAAGAAAAAATATAACTGCTTCAAAAATACTATTTTTTAAAATTTCATCGGAATACCGTACCAGCCACATATAAAAAAATGAAATGTATTTGTAATCGTAGTTATTTAATTTATATATGTACAATATTAAATAAAAAAAATATATCATATATATATATTTTATTTTATTAACGAAAGGATAATTATACCCAATAGGGTAAATATCAATTAAGATTGGCAGTAAGTCGTTTCACTCTTCAGTATTATAATCCTACCTACAGGTGAGATATATATATCACGACACGAGGGGAACTTTATTACGTACCTAACTATTTATCCCCCCGTCGGCGCCATCATATAAGTTCTATTTCACCATCGCGCACCTACTAACAATGATCGATCCTTTTGGTTTTACGAGATTGAGCGTGCATGTGGTTTACTAATTTCAACGTGACCACTACGCCTACGACGAGACAAAAGAGGAAACCGGGGAGAGAACTTTCTACTGTGCTCAAAATATATAATGTGCCATGATTGTAACTCTCATTTGCGTACCGGCTCGCACTCAGAACGAAGGTCTAGACCAACCATATGCTTAATGGATTCATCTGGGCGTACCCGTCATAGGGAGTGGTATGGGAAAAAATTTAAATACCCCAAATTATATATAATAATATATAAGCATTCACCATTCTTTTTATTATTAAATGTAACGAACTGCATATGGACCGCATTAATAAGCTGCTAGTCTATTTGAGGCAGTTCTTATCACATTTATAAAGATGGCCTCACGGGTTTACTGGTATATTAATATTATTATCACTAACATGTGCGTACCTATTTTTGGCACCTTAACGTTTCGAGTGTCGAGCGGGAGGAACTCGTTATTAGTGCTCTCTTGTACAAGTAGAAGTATTCTCGGTTTCTCTTTTGTCATCGTCGAGTCGAGTAGTGTCAAACACTGCACGACATCTCCTAAGGTCCAGGAATCGTGTATCCATAGCATGTGAAAATACAATTTTGGGGTATAAATATTTCTACAATTTATTAAGACTGTCCGAGTTCCATTGAGCTAAGTTTAACATTTAATATATATCATATATATTAATTAATAATATATATATATATATTATAATTATAGATTATATTTATTATATATATTTTATTATTTTTTATATTTATAGTTTATTATTTATTATTGAGTTTAAGTATGTGAGATTATATATACTATTAATAACGGATTGTAAACTATAAACGTGGAGTGCAAAATTTAAGAAAAGCCATGGGATAAGATGAAAGATGAAGATGGATGTGAAAAAGATTTGTCAATATCATCTGCTTGACTGCTTATGAATAGAAATTTAGTGAATATGATAACACTTATACACAAACGGTCTCTTTCACACTGGTAGACTAAAAAATAGAAAAAATGCTTTGAAAATGAACTCTCAATACATCATATCCGTGTAAGGTAAATAAATGACACAACAGGCTAAGAATTTATATAATCATCTAAGCCACACTTGGCGAGCAATTATTAGCCCTGTATCACATTATTAATTATGTTTTATCACACGGATATAGCTACCAAACTTATCACAAGAAGCAATACAATTTATTAGATTGGTGCTCGAATATGAGAAGAAAATACTTCTCCCAACGAGACTTTGGCTCACCTGTGCTGTCTGTTTCAAGTACTCCAGAAGCAAGTCATGGTACACAATAAATACGGCTCTTAAGATTGACAGATCTTATAATTTGACTCTTAAGTTTTTTGAATTTGAATGTGATAAAATGGTAGGATTGTTAAAAGATCGCAGATTTGGTGATGCAAAATATCAATAAAAATCGCTAAAGCTTAATATAAATATATTTAACAAAATTATTTACATAACAAATGCCAACACAGAAGAACTTTGCACTTTATTTACATATTAAAGAAATGCAATAGAGTGTAATTCATAAAACAAAAGTCTCAAAATTTCTTGACAACACTAAGAGCTGACAGCCCAGCATAAGAGCAATATGGAGTCTAGTATAATAGATAAGTGAATCTTATTCCAGCCTTCTATTGGCTCTCGAGTCTCTCCCTAGCATACCCGTAGACTATGAAAGAACGATATATCTGCACGTTTACTCATTAGTATTATATAGAGTATGAGATCGTTTCTTTATGATATAGAGTGGTCGCTTATGAGGACCTGAGATAAAAGTATGAATGAGGAAAAATAACTAAATTTTATCAATTAGTACAAAGTTCCTACCAGCGACAAATAGGGAAGCTCTTCCAAGGGGTGTATAGCGGTACAATCGTAGATTATGAACTGACTATGAGAAGACGTACAGAGCAAGTGCATGATAATTGCATGGTTTAAGACAATTGAGAGAGTTTAGTTGAGGCGACTGCGGTCGTGAGGGCGACGACGCCATTGGAAAAGAGAGTGGAAAAAGAAAAGAAAGGTTTATAAGAAGGAAGGAATTAGAGAAGACCAAGAAACACAAGATCTGGCAACGAGGGACTCGAAATTTAGTGCTGGGAAGGAGATGGCTTCTGAGTGAACATTTGATTAGTGTGCAAAAACTTTTTAGAGAAAGGAATTGAAAAATGACAAAAATTTTGCTAATCTTTGTAATTATTAGTCTCTAGAGCGAAAATAAAAAGACTATATTATAATATAAACGGAGAATAACTATGCACAGATGAGATATATTAATGTGAGATTGGCAATACGGAGGCTGCGTGCTAATATGCAGTTCCTTTTATCGATGTAATGCTTAATTAGTTAAAGCGCATTATTCGTCTGTTGGAACCAGAAACGCAACAACTATTTTGGGATTAGTATATCTAACCAAAAAGAGTATGTATTGGCGAGCCGACTCGGATTGAATGATGAGGTGTGTCCTTCGATTATTGCGCTCATCCGCGAGAATTATCGACCGATCAACTCGGTCACCCAGCCCACTAGCCAAATAGTGGCTGGTACTCAGCGGTAGAAGA
>JABUQX010003347.1:40000-42500 GCA_015478945.1 Trachelipus rathkii | reverse complement strand
TTTTTAGACAAGTAAAAAAATATTATCGCCGATACTTTTTAAGCATCCCTACACTGTCCTTTCGTCACAGTATAAATATATAAACGGTATAATGGATGAATCGGCATACCTTGCTCAGAAGATTTCCCAAAATTTGTTTGGTACTTAATTTTGAAACGTGTTTTGTTATTTTCGCTTCACACTTTGTTTTTTATTTAATTGTTAAATTTTATTCTTTTGTTTAGAGTAGTTATGAGAGGGTGTCGGAAAGTAATAATTTATTTTTCCTTTATGAAAATATTAAAAATAAAAGAGACGCTATACGATGTTTACAAAACTATGATATTCCTAGTTATTAAAAGTTTTCAAATAATCACAAAATGGTCGTGCAATCAAAGAAAGGGGTGATTGCGTTGATGTTAGCATATCTGTTAAGAAAGATACATGGTTATAAAATTGCAGATTACCTTTGGTAAGGTTTTTTTTTTTTTCAGATAAACCCACTCACGGGCAGAGCCCTAATCTAGGAGGGGGTGTACTCATTTAACGTCCGAGCAAGACGAAGCCAAGCCCAAGGAGAGAATAGCTCACATTCTCCCACCCGACCAGTTGCGAACCTGGGACCCCTCACTTTGTTTGGCGAGTGCTCTACCACTGAGCTATCGGGCGCCTTTTATATAAATACATATTAAAAAAAATACATATACATAAACATATACACATACACATACATAAACATATTCATACTTAAAACATATATATTAAGCATGGACTAAAGAACTTGCATCTATTAAGTACTGCAAAGAAGTACTACATATTGCGAAGACGACAGTTGTGGACTGCAATAATTTTCTTCAGGAAGTTTGTTATTTTTTGTTATCCATGAATGTCACGCTCTTTAATATTTCCAAGACTTAGGCTAGGTTAGATATGATTTGTTTTAGTTACGTTATATTACTTTACGGTTCATTTGATTAGGTTTGTTTTAGTTACGTTACGGTACATATGATTAGGTTAGGTTAGTTTACGTAAGGCAAGGTTTATTTAGGTTGGGTTAGGTTAGGTTTATTTAGGGTAGGTTAGGTTAGATCAAGTTACGCTAGATTATTGTTTAAATTATTTTTCAGTTTTTGTTTTTACTAACATTGGTGGAGAAGGGAAAACGGTAGAAATTGTTGAAACATATTTTGCTAAAAGAAAATATCATGCAGGAAGAATACTACCTGAACAATGAATGGGTTTTCGATGGTATTTGTAGAGAATCAAAAGACGTCTTTATTTGTTATTCGGGACAGAACTGAAAATACATTGATAGGTTGTAATTAAAGATAAAATTGAAAATGGAAGTACAATTATTAGTGCTTCATTTAAGTCTCATGCAAATATAAGTAAATTAAAAGGATACAATTTCAAACATTTAAAAGTAAATCATTCCAAAAATTTTGTTGATCCAGTTACTAATTCAAATACACAAATTATTGAAAGCCTTTGGCATCTTTTGAAAATGTCAGAAACAAATTACTGTTTTGTTTGAAAGGAAGATTTCATAAATTATCATTGCACACATCACCTCAAAAACATGATAATAACTTATTAAATCAAATATTAATTTTTTTAAATGCAAATTTTTATAATACTTAAATGTTAAACTAAAAGTCTAATAAAGTTGTAGCCATATAGTGAATGCATTAAAAGCTAATCACTATATATATATCAATTTTTCTATATATATATTATATATATATCTATAGTACTTATAAATATATATATACTCTAATTATATATTATATAATATATCATATATATATATATATATATACTATATATATAGATAATTATACTATATATACATATATTAATAGATCTGTAAAAAGCATATATATGATAATATATAACTTAGTGTATATCATACTAATATCCAAGGTAGCTTCTATTTTATTTATGTATATTACTTTTTTCTATTATTACGTCTTTGGCACAAAAACAATATAATATTAGGGTATATATATATGATATCATTATATATATATATATATATTATATAATATACATACTATAATAATATATATATATAATATATATATATATAATATATATATATATAATATATATATAGGGGGAGCTACTAATATATATTATATATATATAGTATTATATAATATATATATTATATATAATATAGTATACAATATAAATAGGGATATATATCTATTAGTATATCCCTATATAATATATATACTAATAATTTATATATCATTATATAATTATAACTATATATAATAATATACTATATATATTAATATATGTATATACATATATATATATATAATATCTATTATATAATATATATATATATATATATAATATATAATATAATATCTATAGTATATATACTATATATATATATCTATATATATATATATATATATAATTATATTATATATATATATATATATATATATATAATATATATATATATATATATATATATAGAGAGAGAGCTATATATAATATATATATA